>JASFXZ010000029.1:3058216-3325164 GCA_032209605.1 Mactromeris polynyma
ATACTTTGCTGCTTAAAACTCGGTATTTTGCTTGCACCCGCCTATAAGTCGAGGCCAGATTTTCAAAGAATGAAAAGTTGGTTACAGTCTAGTCATTTATTACATCAGAATTCCCACTCACTTAAAATATTGCGTACCAGTTTAAATCTAAAAACATTATGAGAATTTATGGTAAATACACCGGCTGGTAGCTCTGTGTGACGTCTTTCCCAGACACAACAATCCCATGTGTTCTGTGCTAAAGTTTAACCAGCAGTCGTATT
This sequence comes from Mactromeris polynyma, assembly GCA_032209605.1. Classification (NCBI taxonomy): domain Eukaryota; kingdom Metazoa; phylum Mollusca; class Bivalvia; order Venerida; family Mactridae; genus Mactromeris; species Mactromeris polynyma. The sequence continues at coordinate 3,058,480 of JASFXZ010000029.1, forward strand.
GTGACAGTTTGTTTATAACACCTGCGTGGGCCATGGACATTTTCACCTCATTAACACGTGTAAGATATTGTCCTATTATTTAACACTTTCGAAAACTGTGAAAAACTTAACCAACGAACACATTTATTTTAAAGAATAAAACAAAACATTTTGTTCATAATTGTCGTTTATTGTCATTAACAACAAAAAGCTTAATTGTAAAAATTACTTTACAGGGCAAGTTAAGAATCATTGTTTACTCCGAATATAAATGCGTATGTTATTACTTACGATAGTCAGACACAACAATCAACGATTTTGAACTTCCAGGGCACACACTCCTCCCTTTTCTATTTTTTTTTTTTTTTAATATCGCGCCCATAAGTCGAGTTGACTTTTTAGAGCATTTTCAAAAGCCGTTTTTGGTCGACTTATGGGCGAGTAAATACGGTACCCATATATGTTTGTTAAATTAAACAGATTTGAAATGGAAAATATACATGTTTAAACCATGGTTAGTGGAAGGATTATCTATGGAAAGTCTTTGGACTTCCAAAATTTGTCCGCTTTTGTACACAACATGTCCCCATAAATTAAATGATATTTTGTGTCTATGTAAACAAATAACCGACAATGTTTTTATACCAATATTGAAAGACAACATGTAATATTTTAGGAGATAAGTTCCTCTGAGTTTTTGTTCTTAAATTTGTATTTAATCAAACATTTAACAATGAGTACTAAAATGTGTACGATTAAAAATGATTGTGCTGATTGAGTTGAGATGCCAGACTCAAAACAGGAGTCCGTTACAGGTATTTCCTATGATAGCGCTAACTTGGTGCATAGGTCAGGATAGAAAATGTTGGTATCGGACACTTGTATTTATGGTTTTCAGAACTTTGCAAGAAAAACGACAATGCAGTGTTGTAGAGTACATCTGTATGAAGGCAATTACGACCGATTTTCTCATATTGATGAGGGTATATTTTCCAAACAATAAGACTATCTACCTTTAAAACTAAACTAATATCTGTTTTTCTTATGCTTAGTTGGTTTTGTTGCCACCGTGGGTAATATGGAAGAGCCAGATGCACAGTTCATCAATTACATGTGTTTAACTATATTTCTACTTTCATTTTCAGGAAGCAGTGATTGTTCAGAAAACAACGGTGGTTGTACCCATCTCTGTCTGGCGAGACCAGATGGTCGGTCATGTTTATGTTCAGATTACAAGTTGGACAATACAACGTGCATTCCAGGTAAGTCATTGATGTTTACTGCATTATGCATCATTCTGTGTAAGATAAATTTATCTAATCTCTTGATCCATAAGCTTAATACCTGACTTGAAACATCCGAAAATACAGGCATGAGATTTTTCTGCTGATTCACAGAAATCTGCAGATTTGACGCTCACTAGGGCCGTTTTGGAAACAATTTAACCGATCTTAGATGCTTAAAAGCAAGGACCTGCAGCAGCCCCCTGGACCTCATGTCAAATTTTCATCTGGTTTTGAAATTTTGCATTCTCATGCCCGGATAATATAATATTTTTCTTGTAGCAATATTTTAAACATAGAATTAGAATACAAATCCCTTTGCCATAGTATGTATTGAACAATTGTGTTTCTTTTGCATGCTGCATTGATTTTCTTATTGAAATTGCCTCTTTACCATTGTATTAGTATTTTGAATATTATATATACTCGTATGTTTTACATGAACTGAGTTATGTTCATAAACTCTGCTCTGAAATTATTGAATAATGTACTGCATGTATGGTAACAGATTTGTGAGTTGTAGATTTGAGAAAGCTTTACAGTTGCTTGAATTGATCAGAATAAAAAAGTATTGCTTATTTATTTTGCAGTTTGGAACACTGGAAATAGTCGTCCAGGGACTGACACAGGAAAGGATAAAAATAGTGCTGCTGGGTAATATTTTGATTTTAGCATGACTGAAGTGATTATTATATTGATAGTCCTTACTTTGACTGCTTTGGAAGAAAATACAGATTGATTGTCTATCATAATCTTTTCAATTATTCAAAAGGTCTGACTTATCATTTCCTGTAAACATTAGTCTAACTTTATCTCAAATAATACTTTTCTTGCACTTTTTCAATACAGCTTTTTCAGACTTCTATCAGTGGTTAGTTCCATCACAAAACTGTTTGCTCACTACTTAAACATTCTATGAAGTTCTAGTTGTTCAGGTCTGACATTGTACATGTAAACAGTAAAGCCTCAATAATAAGACCACCTTTGGGACTCTTGAAAACTGGTATTCTTATTGAGGTGGTTTTAATATTGAGGTTGAATAAAAAACAAAACAGTGAAAATGGACTTGAAAATTGTGTTCTTGATTTGGTGGTGGTCTTATTATTGAGAAGGTCTTTGAGTGAGGTTTTAGTGTATTCTAAATTATTCTTTTATTTATTGTTCATATGTTTATATACATATATTGTTTTATGTACTTTCCAGGTGTAACTCCCATGATGAAGCTAAGGGTTTATGTACTGGTGCTACGAGCGAGGAAACGCCTAGTCTAGAGGGAGCATACATCGCTCTAGCGTGTGTTATTGTTGTTGTTGTTCTAGGCCTCGTTTTAATTATATTCTTGTGGAAAAGGTAAGCTACACTTACTTTGTAACGTGTTGAAACTAGGGATGTATAATTGGTCCATTTTCTTAATAGATCATTGAAAATAATCGTGCAGGACTGTTTCTATCAAGCTTTGACTATTAATCAAATTGTATTGAATGCCATGGAATCAGAATTTCTGCTTGTTAATGCGTATGATATCTGACACAGTCAGCAAACTACAGCCTTTTAGTAAAGTAAAGTGTTTATTTATTATAGTGTCACCCCTACTTGAAAGGGCCAGCCATTTCTGACTTATGAGACATCTACTTTCTGAGCATATTTACTTTCAATTCCTATCCTTTAATGCCAGGCACCAGGCAGGATGGCGTACAGTAACCATTATTTAACTAGCTGGCGACTCACCAACCAGCCAAATCAGAACGGATCCATACCGGGATTCGAACATTCGACCTCGGGCTCCCAAGGTGGATGCCTTAACCACTCGGCCTCAGGAGACAGAGAAACATGTATAACTGTTGTTTTATATTTTTCAGACAAAAGAGAAGACAACACTATATGGAAGATTTCTCCACTCTTACGTTCACCAATCCTAATTATCAACGTACGAGTACAGAAACCATTAATTCTGACAGACCGCCGCGGGAATGGCGAATATTTCGTTTCAATAAACGAGCTGTAAGTATTCAGGTTAAATATCGGTTTTATTAATTTTATGTAATGAATACTTCTCTATGATGAAGAGCTATGCTTCTTTACCTCATTGACAACAAAGTAACACTATCTGTCTATATGTTTGATCAAACTCATTCAAAATGTGTTGCGTGTGATCTTAGCTTTTGCTCAAAAAGTAAATGTATTTCTCTTGGTAATTTATGTTTGAAAAAAAGTGCCCTTTTTTTTTGCCTTTTTCCAACCAGTTAATCGCATGTAAACATAATGATTATTTGATTACAATTTGTGCTATTTGCCAACATTTAATGACACTCGCTATTCTTTGCTATTATCCTCTTTCGGCTTTATTGCCGTTCTTGTAGAAGTGATTGTCGTCATATATTGTAAGTTTCTCTCCGTATTTCGCCGACAATAATTTACAGATTTGTATGAATATTGATGAGTGCTAGGTATAAATTATCTAACTTAACTGAGATGGAGAATTTGAATTGTAGTTAAATCATATCTCCCTAATATTCTATTGGGAAAAATTTAATGTATTTCTTTTTGTTTTAGGACCGAGTTTCAGTTGTCAGTTCAAATTGTACCAGCATAGAGAAACTGAGTCATTCGGAGACAGACGCTTTGTATCCTGGCAGCTCAGACACTGATGGTGCTTCATGTTTCCCTGACACGCCTCTGAACAGAAATATCTTTAAACCAAAAAATTCCGGTCAAATAAATTCCAAAAAACAACGAAAAGTACCATATAAACCTGTAGAAAAGAGTTCAGACAGAAAAGTGTCTTGAGAGAGGGAGCGTCCATTATTCAATACTTGATGGAATAATTAGTGTGGAAATACTCAATGGACTATCCCGACTGGATAATTCTATAAGGAGCAAGTCATGTGTCTTACAATAGTTGATTCTGATTGGTTCATTCAAACAGCTTGATCATGTGATCGAACAAACATTTTTGATTGGATGATTATATGAATAATTAGTCACATGATCAGTTGACAGTGATTTGGTTATGTTTAACATGTGATAATTTTTGTAGTGACTACAATTGGCCAGTTTATGTAGGATGTGAATCTGGAGTCATAATACCCACAGACTAACGACTGAATCAAAGAAACTAAAGTGTGAAATAGAAGCATTACATTTTGAACCCATTCGTGAACTTAATACTAAGAGATTGTTGGGACATGTATATCTATTCTCAGGGCCCCTCAGCTCTTTGATTTGGAGTGGTATGGCTCCTGGCTTGACAAACAACTTTTATATTGAATATTCTTTATTGAAAAAGTGGTGCAAACATGACAGTAATTTGTACATAATTTGTGTTGAATACTGAACAAGTATATGGACATAGTCTAATGGTGCTCTCCTTCCTACCTGTTAGTATAGTTGCTGCATGGACTCGTCTATGTCCGTGGTTCGTGTATAGATAGTATTGCCCGCCCCTCACCTCTTCATGTCGTGAAACAAATAATACAGTGAAACCTCAATGATTGGACCACCACTAGTTCTGAAGAAAGCCAGTCTTAGTTGGTCTGATTAATTAAAAATCTGGGCCATCAAAATACGGTCCTTCTAATGCGATGGGTTTTATTTTCAGGGTTTTTTAAGTGAGGTTTTATTGTAGGTGTGAGCAGATCTTGTTGTGTGCAATTGTCAAATTAAGATGCATCATACTTTTTCATAAATAACAAGTCCTTTAATGTTATATAATCCTATTAATATTTGCCAAATGCAGCTCTTCAGTATAATTGGACCTCGTTCATTCGAATTCATCGAGTCTGAAATTTTATTTTGAATAATACAGTCAAACCTGTGTTAAAGACCACCTGCGAACAAAGACTACTATTGCAAAACCTGTCTGCAAAGACCACCAATTTTACCTCCCATCAGACCATTTTCAATGATATTTAATCTGTTAATAGAAACCACCTGTAAACAAAGACCACATTTTGCTGTTCCCACGGGTGGTCTTTACAGACAGGTTTGACTGTACATGGTTTCGAATACCTCATTTCAATTCGACGTGCCTACGAAGATACATTGGGACCTTATATTTATTTTTGGATGATACCAAGTATTTAGATGGAAGGTTGTCGAATAAAAGAGATCCGACTGAAGTTCAAATGTATGATAACCTTTATGGAATATTCATTTGTTACTTTGTAAAAACATCCGGCTTTTCATTGTTAAAGTTGAGACATATACATTGCAATCTCTGGAGAGCGACACCCCTTAGGAGATGCAAATTTTGACTTCCGTTGAAGGGTTGTTGCTTTATAGAGATTAAATTGATTGCATTTTTTTTCTGTGGTAAAATTTACAATTTGTTGAAGAGATGGCTGCTCTAATTGAGGTTGCACTGTAAATGTTTTGTAAATTGACTGCTCAGGGCAAAAGGTACCACTACATGTTTTGATAATCATGACATTTGAAAAGTGCATTATATTAAATTTGATATTTACATGTTATCATCACAGAATATGGTATGGTTTGGTGGTGTTTTCGTTAACCTCTCAAGCTCTGGGGTATTATTCTTATACATAATAACACAGATACTCAGACTTAGACTTTAATATTATAGGCATGAGAATTTTCCCCTGATTAGCAGAAATCTGTGGATTTAACACTTGCAAGGGCCGTTCTTGAAACAAGTTAAGCCATCTCAGATGCTTAAAAGCCAGGAGCTTCAGCGCCCCACTGGACCCCTTGCCAAATTTTCAGCTGATTTTGAAATTTTGCATTCTCATGCCTGAATATATTTAATGTTCTTTTTGCTCCTACGTTGTTGTAACAATAAAGATTTTAATAAAAATTGACAAATGAGCAGATTGGGTATTAACAATCCCTCTTACAAATTTTCGTTCATTTTGATTGAATGAAAACGAAAGGCACGTTATTTTTTATAAACTTTCGCAAATTCAAAGTCTAAGTCTGAGTTTCAGTCTTAAAAATATTTGTGAATAAGACTCCTGTTGTGTTAATGCTTAATTCTATAATTGTTGAGCAATTATTTTCTAATTAAAAAACATTAATTCATGATTTTATATTAAGATTGTACAAAATTGTAAGATTCCTTATGTACATATTTTGACACCATTTGTATTCATTTTTACTTTTGTATATAAACATGTTCTCAGGAATATATATATAAGAAAATGGCAGATGAAAAGGCTATTGGTGAAAATTGTTTGCTTTACGTATTGATTCTGTTTGTGTGTATTTAAATTTGTATTATTATTAGCATTTTTGTATCTAAAGAGAGTAATTTTCAGCAAAATATTGTAATGTGTGGCTAAATATGGAGTAGGTTTCAGCAAAGCAAACAATTTTTAGGGATGGCCTATATATAAATTTGCTTATATTTTGTCTCAATATTTAAAATAAATTGTAGAAATATTTTGTGTATATTTTGATAAAGAGACAAGGATATGTACAGATAATTTCATCCTGTGAGTCCTCTAACACTGAACATTTTGTACGAATCTGTTTCATTAGCTATCAATCCTATTTTAGCGTTATTATTAATTAATTCTGATGATTGAAATATTTAGCATTACAATATATTTTATCATTCCCATATTTTACTTCATAAACTCAGGAGAGATTTTAATCTGTTAGCTTTAAGGTCTTAAAATGTGCTTCATGTGACCTGACTGACATTTTACTTGTGACCCAAATTTTTATGCCCCTGCCGTTCTTCAAAGGGGCTGTGTTACCCCTGACTGTCCTAGAGTCTGTCTGTGAGAAAAATCGGCTTTCTATTAATACCTCTTGAAAGGATGGATGGATTCAATTCATGTTGAGCACAGAAGCATAGGATAATAAAATACAGGTCAAGTTCGATTTTGGTGACAATCCACCAATTTTTTTAGTAGTTGTGGCCCCTTTTTCAACTATAAAGCCCGTTGAAAGCTTTCATGTTCTATGGACACATCTAGTTTGATGGTGAAAAGTCGTGAAAGTCTGATATCGTATCCCTTTGAATCCCTACCTGGAGAGCCATATTGAAAGGGTGTTTCTGGAAACAGACATCTTCCAAGGTGTGAGTGGAAAACCACTTTAGCAGCTATATCTCTTCAGCATTAAGAGTTTCATGTACCTCTTAGTTTGTCCTTCATTTTCTAGCCATATATTTGTTAGGCCAAATGAATTATTTTGAGTGATTTAGGTATCATGATAAGAAATATTATGGTTGGTAAGATGGGGAATTTTGTATTTCCAATTTTTTGTTACATAGGACACAGATGCCCCGCCATGGACACATCTAGTTTTATTTGGCCTCATTATTTTGACGAGAAATAAGGGACTTATTCTTAAATCATCATATTTAAGGATGGATGATCCTTTGGGTACATTGGCTCGCTTGGGAGATAAATGCTATTTGTAATTATCACCCCTAATTTTTAGCTGCGAAGAGCATATGTAGTGTTATATTTTATGTTGCCCTTAGTTATGAAGTTTACCTTGTCTAATTGTTGTGAATGTGTTATAAGGATCTGCAGAAAATGAAGCAATTTTTTTGCGTGATTTTATTTTTTTTTAAATTTCAGTTAAGTTAAAGACAGTGCAGTTTTTATGCATTCTACATTGAAAACATTTTGTGTGATTAATCTTAGTTCTCTTGAATGTATTTAGAATGATAATTATTGAAATTTATAATCTGGGTCGAAGTTGTAGAGCGACCTATTTAACTATAGATTTATCATGAATTTTTTGCTTTTTTATTTTTTGTGTAGTCATTAAAGTATGGTCAGATAAGAAAAGTTTTCAAATTCCTTTACTGTTTAGAATGCTTACGGTAATTGTTTTGGAATAATGTTGTATTACTTTTGTTTATAATTCATATTCAACTCAAATCTTCTGCATGTAGTTATTTCAGTATCGGCATTTTACAGTTAGAAGAATTTGTTTGAATTCAAATAATATGTACCATAACAATATGGTGATTACACGAAACAAGATGTTCTATGTAATACTGTGAAAAATAAGATTTCTTCTTCTTGAAATGTAATAATTGATGCTGAAATTGTTTTATGTGAATATTTAATTAAACATTTTCTGTGTAGGATTATTCTGAACATCTGCATCAAATCCTGACACATTTTTAAATATTATTGCAAATATTTGGGAAATTAGTGTCTCAACGTTTTTACTGTTGTCATGGAAACTTACCGAGATTTATAAATTCACCATGACAACCATGGTCATACTTTATGTTGTTTTATGTAAGGCAAAGTGTTTCCAAGCCTATATTTCTTTTTTTTAGTACGATTTCATTAATTCTTGTTCAAAGCATTTTACTCTATCGTTTGTTTGTTGTTTGTTAATATTTTCTGTTTTGATGTTAATAATTTTGTTTTGGCCAAAATTTAAGGTGTTCTTTTGCTGTCTCCATACCAACGAACCTACCCGCCAAAATTTCTGCGCCCCTGATTATTTTTCTACAGTCGGATTTTTTGTGTGGGTCAAGAGAAATATAGTTGCTGACAATGTTTTGATTCCAATATTTAACAATCTGTACATTTTTGGAGACAAGTTCTTCCGAGTTTTTGTTTATAAACCATATGTAATTGAACAATGTATGCTAAAAGTACAGTTAAAAATATGATTGTGCAGGTTTAGTTGAGGTGCATGTCTATTCTCTTTGTACAATAACTTACAAGAAGTTGTCTTCTTTGGAAAAAATGTCTTACCTACTTATTCAACTTCACAACTTGGGGTCGGGAGACAGCCAACTAACATCTTTTCAAATAGGGCCTTGGTTAAACAGGTCAGTGCTTTATTATTTGCCAAATGATATTATGTTACGTGTTTGTCATCACAGACTCATTTATTTTATTTTCTCATTATTCATGTTTTCTGCAATGCCTTTTGTCTATTTCATGTTTTAAACTTCTTCATTATTCGCATCATCATCATTGTAATCAGCACTAGCGACAACATTGTTGTCAGCAAAGTCATCATTGTTGTTGTTATCAATATTATTGTTTTCATCATCATCATAATCATCACCATTGTAATCAGTACTAGCAACAATTTTGTTGTCAACAAAGTCATCATTGTTGTTGTTATCAACATCATCATTGTCATAATCATCATTGTGTTCAGCACTAGCAACAAAATTGTTGTCAACAAAGTCATCATTGTTGTTGTTATCAACATCATCAATGTCATCATCATCATTGTGTTCAGCACTAGCAACAAAATTGTTGTCAACAAAGTCATCAATGTTGTTGTTATCAACATCATCATTTTCATTGTAATCATTTGATAGGGATTAGAGTTGTCTGGACGATATAATGCTATTATTGTTCAGTCTCATACAGAGTGGTCTCCCTTTACTAAGTACATAGACCTCAGACATGATGAACATTTTTAACAGTATTCTGTTTTTCTGTTGTTTTCATCTTTTAATTTTATATAATGTATTCTAAAAAGGTTGGGACACTAAGATCAAACTAAAAAAAGTTTTAATCACGATGTCTCTGTTGTTTTGTTCTACAAAACCATTTCGGAAGAGGTGTTTACAAGGAGCCTTGTCTGAACCCATTCCAAGCCATCGATGGTCTGAATGGTCATCTAGACAATATGGTGTGTAAGAATGACTGGACTCCAAAAGAATTGTTCTTTAATTATCATTTCACTGTAATCATCAGCATCACTGTCCTTGTCACCCTTTATTTCACTGAGTTGTTTGTTTGTGTTACAAAATTATGAACAATTTCACAAAATTTCAGTGTTCATGTTGTATATGTTTTTTTGTAATTGAGCGTTTTTGAACATGTGATTCATTCTACTTGTCAAAATATTTCAAGCAATTTATAATTTTTACAAATCTATTGATGCAATAAAATTTGTGGTAATGTTGCAATGAGTTCTATTTTGTTTTTTCCCAATAATGTGTCATTGATTGATGCTATGTAAATATGCATATGATCCTGTTTCTATACCTAGCACATGTGTCTTACATATTGCTTTTTGTACTGGACGGCTGTATTGGGCAAGCTTGTACTCAATATGTGGGTTGCTTTCCCTGCTATTTTCATAGCTGCAGTATAGTAGTCTTTGTACTCAGTATATTTGTCACTATACTCAATGTATGTGTCACTGTACTCAGTATATGTGTCACTGTACTCAGTATATGTGTCACTGTACTCAGTATATATGTCACTGTACTCGGTATATGTGTCACTGTACTCATTGTATGGTTCACTGTACTCAGTATATGTGTTGCCTCAGTATATGTGTCACTGTACTCAGTATATGTGTTGCCTCAGTATATGTGTCACTGTACTCAGTATATATGTCACTGTACTCAGTATATGTGTCACTGTACTCAGTGTATGTGTCACTGTACTCAATGTATATGTCACTGTACTCAGTATATGTGTCACTGTACTCATTGTATGGTTCACTGTACTCAATATATGTGTCACTGTACTCATTGTATGGTTCACTGTACTCAGTATATGTGTCACTGTATTCATTGTATGGTTCACTGTACTCAGTATATGTGTCACTGTATTCATTGTATGGTTCACTGTACTCAGTATATGTGTCACTGTATTCATTGTATGGTTCACTGTACTCAGTATATGTGTCACTGTACTCAGTATATGTGTCACTGTACTCAGTATATGTGTCACTGTACTCAGTATATGTGTCACTGTACTCAGTATATGTGTCACTGTACTCATTGTATGGTTCATTGTACTCAGTAAATGTGATTCTGCAAAGTGAACACAGTGAACACTGTACGTTTTATTCATCAAACTCGCTGGCTTATAAGAAAATGTCAATACTCTTCATTGCAAGATCAATTGGAATACTAAACAATTGTTCCTAATAGTGCCCCTATTACTTTGATTCTACAAAATCTTTGTTAGCACTTCCAGTACTTTGATTCTACAAAATCTTTGTTAGCACTTCCAGTACTTTGATTCTACACAATCTGTTTTTGAGGATCAATTCGTATATCGCATTCGACCAATTCCGACATTGTTCGGGTTGATCTTCGTGCGTTTCCGGAGACAAAAAATAAACAAACACCATTTCCTTTTAAAATATTAGTATGTAACTAACATTCACCCACCACCTCCCTTGCTTGTATTTGATATATAAATTTCCTTAATTAATTCAAACAGGTTTTTTAATTTGCATATGTTAAAGGGAGGTAATTCACCATACTGGTGCAGTCCGGGTGTTTGTTAAATTTGAATATTTCCGACCTGATGGTTGGAAAATAACATTTTTGTATTGAGTTTTTATTCTGATAACAGTATGATACTAAATGGAATACATATCATGATACGCTCCCTGTCTGGTTTCCCTGCCTATAAAACGTAAGGTTTATATGTCCGTGGTAAAACGTTCGCAATAACAAATGGCGATCTACTTTAATAACTGATCCCTAAGTTAGGCTATATCTTAGACAGTATCATATAATAATAGAATTTCAGGAACCTATATAAAAATTGCGGGTCGTGGTAACGGGCAGTATAAGAACATATTTGTTGTAATTTGTGGTGAATTGTAAGTAATATTAATTGAATTAACAATAATTTAATCTTATAAAAACTTATTTCATTAATGCTACGATATTTGGGAAAAACAGACAAGGAGCGTACCATGACCGTGCGACCACATACACGCATCATGCAGTTTGTTCGTCTCTAACAAGAGACAAACAGAAAATATGCGTAAAGACGACTCCACAGAACCCCTGACAAGGTCAACGGCTACCCCTTCTTATTTAGGAGGGAAGAAGGGATATAGGGAAATAACCGCCGACCAAGTCAAGTGCTAAGCAGAATACGTCATACGCTGGACTATACAGTCAGATAATGAAACATAACTGACACCTTATATACAACTACTAAAAAACTTGAAAACGGCTTTGAAGGAATGAAATCGTAAATACATAAGTGAATCTTATGTCCAGAAATTTAAATTTAGCAAAGTATGCGATGTGTTTCAATGGGAAGCTTATGCGTGAATTTAACATCATGTTTTCAAAGTTTCGTGACGTCTGACTTTATGAAATAGAAATAAGCAATAAATTCATATCTAAGTTATATTTTTACCTCCCCGTAGTAAATATAACTACCCCCGGGGCATATTACGCAAACGATTCGTAGCTATGCACTAGCGCAATCCTTTTCACACCCTTATATTTAACGGACACTATTTATGAATCTCTACTTACCTGCGATATCGTCATGACATAAGAAAGACGGGGAAAAGCAAAACGATAAACAGACTATGAAGAATGTTGAATGTTTCATTATGTTCAGGTAAATAGCAAAAACTGACAAAAATAGCAATTTAAAAGCGGGGGGAGGGGGAACAAGACGTCATCAGTGTATAGGGGCCATTGTCTAACACATTGATATCGCCTATATGGGCCATTGTCTAACACATTGATATCGCCTATATGGGCCATTGTCTAACACATTGATATCGCCTATATGGGCCATTGTCTAACACATTGATATCGCCTATATGGGCCATTGTCTAACACATTGATATCGCCTATATGGGCCATTGTCTAACACATTGATATCGCCTATATGGGCCATTGTCTAACACATTGATATCGCCTATATGGGCCATTGTCTAACACATTGATATCGCCTATATGGGCCATTGTCTAACACATTGATATCGCCTATATGGGCCATTGTCTAACACATTGATATCGCCTATATGGGCCATTGTCTAACACATTGATATCGCCTATATGGGCCATTGTCTAACACATTGATATCGCCTAAATGGGCCGTTGTCTAACACATTGATATCGCCTAAATGGGCCGTTGTCTAACACATTGATATCGCCTAAATGGGCCGTTGTCTAACACATTGATATCGCCTAAATGGGCCGTTGTCTAACACATTGATATCGCCTAAATGGGCCGTTGTCTAACACATTGATATCGCCTAAATGGGCCGTTGTCTAACACATTGATATCGCCTAAATGGGCCATTGTCTAACACATTGATATAACGGAAACTCGTGCGTTTTGTGTATTGAATGTTACTATTTATAGTAACAGGGTGTACTTTATCAATTTGAAATCGATGGACATATACTGGTGAAGAATTAATCGACAAAATTTCGTCACGCTTGAGAAGGTTCGACACTACAGAATAGCAGATACTTGTAGTGTGTGTTAAACTGAAGGTTTACGGTATACACACGGGTTGTGTTTGTTCACGCTCTGGTAGCGCGCCGCAGTGATTAGCGGATCAAGTATAGACGCTCTGTGTGTTTAGCTCACTTCGTAACTGAGAAGGATGGCATCAAATCTATCTCCGTCGAAAGTCGCATCGGAGGCAGCGGATTATGTCGATTCCATAATGTCTTCACAGTTGATATCAAAAGTGGACACTCCGTGTGGCAGTAGTCGTAAGCGTCATCGCTCACTGTCAGGTACTTGTGACACCACATCCAAAAAGGCCAGGGGTGATGACATGCGGGACTCTCCGGTGGCTGATCGAACTCAAATGAAATCTAGGCGAAACTTGTACAAGGGTACAGCTCCTGAGCCTGCACCTCGTAAGATTGTAGTATCCCAGGCAGAGGTTCACGTAAGTGCTACCCCCACTCTACAACAGATGTTTGACAAGTTGTCCGCTGATGTAAACATGATGTATATGGCTATGAACGAACGATTCGACAATCTCCAGTCTTCTATAGAAACACGAATCGCTAACAAAGTATCACAGCTTCTTGATAAACGTGTTAACAGTGAGATGGGTAAAATCAAGCGTGATGTAGAAACTAAATTGGACTCTAAGTTTGAATCTTTTAAAGCAGCTATGAAAGATGAGCTTACAGCAGATCTTTCAGATATTCGTGAACAGATCTCGTCTACAACGGCTTCAGTCCCATCGGTTCATAAAAATCCTCACGATCGTTCAATGAACATAGTAATTCGAAACTTGCCGGAAAGCCACGATGAGAATACGGAGGTGAAGGTCAATACCTTAATTAATGAGGGCTTGAAATTAACTAACATTAAGGTGAATAAAGTTGATCGCAAAAAATCATACAACGAGTCCAAACCTGGTGTAATTATAGCCACTCTAAAGTCTACAAGCGATAAAAAGGCGGTATTGATGGCTAAATCCCAGTTAAGGAACAGTCGTCAGTACTCAACGGTGTATATCCACCACGATCAATCACCATCTGAGCGAGCTGCTAGCAAAAACTTCTCTACTATATTGGGAGCCTTGAATTCCGGTCATCTTGCTATGAGGGGATCGCGAATTGTTAACAGACATACCGATCGAAGATCTGAACAAAATCAAGCATCGACTAGGCGGGATACGAATATTCAGTCTAACACGTATAATTCAACGTCAACCCAGCGTGATCGTCATAGTGATAATAATAGAAGTAACCGACATACCAACGATAACAGGGACAGCAACCGTGATGATTCTAGTGGACAGTGGAGAGTTGCAGGTGCACGGGGTCGTGCTAGAGGGTCCGGTTCCCGAGGCCGTCCCGGTGGTTATAACCGTGGTCGTAGGTAGATTAGTGCCGGGTTTTGGAATGTGAGAGGTTGGAAAACAGACGAGAATAGTGATAATTTTATTCTCAGATCAACATGTGTTTTATCATATAACATAGATATTTTAGGTATTGCCGAGAGTCATCTTCTTTCAGACAATGTTCTTCACCTAGAGGGCTATACGTGGTATGGCCACAATAGAACACTCATTCACAGAAACGCAAAAGGTGGATCGGGTGGTGTTGGTTTTTTTATCAGAAACACTTTACTAGAGCATTTTCATGTGTCTGTTGTTGATAATTGTACTGAAGGTATTTTACTTTTGAAATTAGTTCATAAATCTGAAAATGTTACTCTGTTACCATGTGTGTGTTACCTTCCGCCTGAAAATTCGTCAAGGGCATATGATGTAAATCTGTTTTATGATTCATTATTGTCTATTATATATCAATACAAAGATTGTGGAATAATGTATGTATGTGGCGATTTTAATAGTAGGTGTGGTAATAATGATGATTTTATTCGAGGAATTGATGATGTGCCCGACCGTGAAGTAATAGATTTTAGTTTTAACAGATATGGTGAATTACTTTTAGATTTTTTAATCAATGTTAATATGTGCATGTTAAATGGTCGTGGTAATTTTGGTAATGAGTTTACATCCATTTCAACTAAAGGGAATTCTGTGGTGGATTATTGCTTTGTCAGCCATGATTGTTTGTCTAAATTTGACCAATTTAAAGTTTTAAAAGTGACAGATATGATAAGCAAGGCTAATATTGTTTCCACTATTGCGTCAAGTGCATTACCAGATCATTCACTCCTTATGTGGAATGTTATTTTTGAAAATGAATTACAAAACCATGTTACTGGAAATAGTGATTTTACTAAAGATGTTCAATACAAATATGATGTTAACAACATTCCTGCTGATTTTATGCTTAGTCAAGATAATTTATTTTATGTTAATCAAACTATTTCGAAACTTGAGTGCAGCTTTCGCACTCAAAAAGATATCGATGAAGTTTACAGTGAATGGTGTGGAATTGTTCAAACTAATATGTCTGATAATTTACCATGTAGAGAAATTAAGCATGGAGTAGGTAACAAGAAACGTCGTCCAGGAAAACCGTGGTGGTCTGATCGGTTATCACTATTGTGGAATGACGTTTGTAACTCTGAAAAAGCCTGGCTTTCCAGTAGAGATATGTGTAACAAAGCATTTCTTAAGTCTAACTATGTGAGTGCAAGGAAGTTATTTGACCGAGGGGTTCAGAGAGCTAAGCGATTACATTGGTTTTCGTTACAGACCAAGTTGTTAAATGAGTGTAGTGCTGATCCGTCCACATTCTGGAAGTCTATCGGTAAGATAGGTGTAAATTGTAACAAAAAGACTGCTATTCCGATGGAAGTTGTTTTACAAGATGGCTCGGTCTCTAGTGATTTTAACTGTGTACTAACAAGATGGAAACACGATTTTAGCTCTCTCTTCCAAACCTCAGATAATCTTCCTGGTACTAATCATAGTGACATACCATGTGGTGAAAGTAGTTGCTTAAATAACCATATATCTCTGTTGGAAGTACGTAATGCTGTTAACTCTGTTAATAAAGGTAAAGCAACTGGCATAGATAATATCCCGGTAGAAGTACTTAATAATGATGCAGCCATATCATTACTTCATGTTTTATTTAATATTAGTTTTGAAAAAGGTATAGTTCCATCTCTTTGGAGTAGAAGTATTATACATCCTATACCGAAGTCTAGTACTTTGGATAAAAGGGATCCATTATCGTACAGAGGTATTACTATTGCACCTGCTATGTATAAAATATATTGTTACATTTTAAACTGCAGACTTAGCACTTGGTCTGAAGAAAATAATAAAGTTTCCGATGAACAGAATGGTTTTAGGAAGGGTCGAAGTACTATGGACCAAGTTCTTGATTTAACAAGTATTGTAGACACAAGAAATAAGTTACGTAAATCTACTTTTTGTGCTTTTATTGACTTCAAAAAGGCTTATGATACTATAAATAGAGATATTTTATGGAAACGATTACAAGATATTGGTATAACTGGTCAGATGTTTGATGCGATAAAATCGTTGTATGTTGCTGTTCAATCTTGTGTGAGAGTAAATCATTTTAACACAGACTGGTTCGATGTTAAGTGTGGCTTACGACAGGGGTGTATTCTTTCTCCATTACCTTTTAATTTGTTTATAAATGATTTGTCATTATATTTGAAATCTTTTAATATCGGTGTTACTATTGGAGAAGAAAAAGTCTGTATTATGCTTTATGCTGATGACATTGTGCTATTGGCTGAGTCTGCCGATGACTTACAGTTTTTGTTGGATGCTTTAAATAATTGGAGCTCTTTAAATGGTATGAATGTAAATGCAACTAAAAGTAATGTAGTGCATTTCCGACCTAAGTCATTTGTATGTACACAGTTTAAATTTATGTGTGGTATAAATCAGATCATTGTTGTTGACAGATACTGCTATTTAGGTGTTGTTTTACATGAAAACCTTGATTATAATGTTACTGTTAAATCCGTGGCCCAGAGTGCTAGTCGGGCTTTGGGATTACTTATTGCTAAATGTAAGTCTATGGGTGGTTTGCCATATGATGTTTACACGAAGCTATATGATTCTGTTGTTTGGCCTGTGGTCAGTTATAGCGCCCCTTTGTGGGGACATCGCTCTTATTCATGTATAGATGCCGTTCATAACCGAGCAATTAGATTTTTTCTCGGAGTCGGTAAATACTCACCAAATAACGGTATCGCTGGAGATATGGGTTGGAAACCGCCAATAGCTAGGCAATGGAAGGCTATATCATTATTTTGGTCCAATCTATCAAGTATGAGTGTTACCAGGGTTAATAAACGAGTAGCACTCTGGGCAAGCGGTCAGGCAAATATAAGGTGTAAAAACTGGTATTTTTATGTACAGCAATTCTTAAATGTTAACGGTTTTCATATGTTCACTGATGTAGGCAGTACCATTCCACGGTCATTTGCATCTACAGTGTTTGATAAAGTTTACAGTAACTATATAAATAACTGGTTTACCAATATAAATAGTGCTATAGGCTCCTCTGGTCATGGCAGAAATAAATTAAGGTTGTATCGAACGTTTAAGGGTGATTACGAGGTAGACAAGTATTGCCAGTTGTTATTACCCCCTAATCACCGTTCTGCCTTTTGTAAATTTCGACTGGGAGTTGCACCTATAAGGGTTGAAACGGGTCGGTATGAAGGGTTACCAGAGGGGTCTAGGACATGTCCGTTTTGTGTTAATAATACAATTGAAAATGAATTACATGTACTCTTGCATTGTTCTGTATATAATGATATCAGACAAGATTTATTTTCAAATGCAACTGAACTTAATATAAATTTTTACCATTTGAATGATCTCGATAAATACTGTTTTCTTTTTTCAAACCCAGACATGATACGTAGTTGTGCCAAAACCTGTTCTTATATAATACAGAGACGTCAATTTTTAATGAGTAAATAGTAATTTTTATTTGTAAATATTATTAAAAAATATATGCTCATCTTGTCTATATATGTTTTCATTTTTATTCATTGTCTTGTGATTAATTTATTAATTTATAGCTAAGAATTATATTTTATTTATTATTATGCAACCCATTTATTTTAACCTTATGTTAATGTATGTGTTATAAGCTGTGTGTTATGATGAATTTTATAGTCTCTTATAACTCCAATATGGAGTGGCAATATGTATTGTTTTACGACTTAATTGAATGTTTTATATGCATGTATGTACATATTGATGAGACTCAAATAAAGATTATACTCTACCCTAAATGGGCCGTTGTCTAACACATTGATATCGCCTAAATGGGCCGTTGTCTATCTAACACATTGATATCGCCTAAATGGGCCATTGTTTATCTAACACATTCAAGTTCAAGTTCAAAGTTTTATTGACAAAAAACTCACAAAGTTCATTGTCATAACAACATATATACATTGGGAAAGGTGAACAAAATTACAAAAACAAACGTTATATACGAGAAAAGTGTGTACAAATATAGTACGAATCATAGATAAAGACTATAGTTGAAATAAATTGTATATTGGAAAATCGTGTATACAGTGAGGTTGTAACATAAGGCTAATTAACATAATAAATTGGTTGCTGAGTAAATTATGCTCTCAATAAATTAGCATGAAAAATAAAAGATGCTAGTGTTCTTAAAATTACAGTATTTGAGCTCGATAACAGCTGTTTAAGTTTATTACATACCATTACAACAGTTTTATTTATTTTAACTTGTATACCCCAAGAGGAACAATAAACATATAAATTGTTTTAAAGCTTTTGTAAACCATCCTCTGAGTACGACATTAAAACTGTATCATCGGCAAACATAAGCAGAAAAAGTTTGATCTCGTCTATTGTAATAGAATCAATATCATCGGTGAGTAAATTAGCATAGTTTACATGTCATCAATAAAGCAAAGAAACAACACTGGTGAAAGCGGGTCACCTTGTTTAACACCTCTGTTACTATCACAAAAGTCAGAGAGTGAACTATTAGTTCGGATACAAGATTTAATAGTGCTATACATTTTCTGTAACATTTTAACAAGTTTTGAAGATGCGCCTATTCTTAAAAGTTTCACCCAAATGCCGTTCCTATAAACCATATCGAATGCCTTTTGGAAGTCAATAAATGCCAGGTAAAATTTACGTTTTTCATGCGATATCACTTTTTGAATTATAGAATTTAAAACAAAAATACAATCCACAGTGCTTTTGTCTTTACGAAATCCATACTGGAAATCATTTAAATGATTATTAATTTCTGCCCATTTTCTTAACCGTGTGTCTAAAAGTGTAGAAAAATCTTTGACATTGATATCGCCTAAATGGACCATTGTCTATCTAACACATTGATATCGCCTAAATGGGCCATTGTCTATCTAACACATTGATTTCGCCTAAATGGGCCATTGTCTATCTAACACATTGATTTCGCCTAAATGGGCCATTGTCGCTATGTTTTAACATCAGTACCGGGTTTTCTTTGACATTTTCATATTTTTTCTTCCGGTCTGTCGAAATTCAACCTACCCGATTAAACCTGAGGCATACAGACCGACCGACAAGCCATTATATGGTAACATTTACACTGATGACGTCTTGTTCCCCCTCCCCCCGCTTTTAAATTGCTATTTT
Organism: Mactromeris polynyma; assembly: GCA_032209605.1. NCBI lineage: Eukaryota > Metazoa > Mollusca > Bivalvia > Venerida > Mactridae > Mactromeris > Mactromeris polynyma. The sequence continues at coordinate 3,078,489 of JASFXZ010000029.1, forward strand.
TGTCAGTTTTTGCTATTTACCTGAACATAATGAAACATTCAACATTCTTCATAGTCTGTTTGTTGTTTTGCTTTTCCCCGTCTTTCTTATGTCATGACGATATCGCAGTTAAGTAGAGATTCATAAATAGTGTCCGTTAAATCATGTAAATATAAGGGTGTGAAAAGGATTGCGCTAGTGCATAGCTACGAATCGTTTGCGTAATATGCCCCGGGGGTAGTTGTATTTACTACGGGGAGGTAAAAATATAACTTAAATATGAATTTATTGCTTATTTCTATTTCATAAAGTCAGATGTCACGAAACTTTGAAAACATGATGTTAAATTCACGCATAAGCTTCCCATTGAAATACATCGCATACTTTGCTAAATTTAAATTTCTGAACATAATATTCACTTATGTATTTACGATTTCATTCCTTCAAAGCCGTTTTCAAGTTTTTTAGCAGTTGTATATAAGGTGTCAGTTATGTTTCATTATCTGACTGTATAGTCCAGCGTAGGGCGCATTCTGCTTACCACTTTGCTTGGCCGGCGGTTATTTCCCTATATCCCTTCTTCCCTCCTAGATAAGAAGGGGTAGCCGTTGACCTTGTCAGGGGTTCGGTGGAGACGTCTTTACGCATATTTTCTGTTTGTCTCTTGTTAGAGACGAACAAACTGCATGATGCGTGTATGTGGTCGCACGGTCATGATACGCTCCTTGTCTGTTTTCCCAAATATCGTAGCATTAATGAAATAAGTTTTTATCAGATTAAATTATTCTTAATTCAATTAATATTACTTACAATTCACCACAAATTACTACAAATATGTTCTTACACGGCCCGTTACCACGACCCGCAATTTTTTATATAGGTTCGTATTATTTGTTGTATGTGTTTCTATTAAGAACGTTTTAGCACGGACATATAAACCTTACGTTTTATAGGCAGGGAAACCAGACAGGGAGCGTATCATGATATGTATTCCATTTAGTATCATACTGTTATCAGAATAATAACTCAATACAATAAATTTATTTTCCAACCATCAGGTTGGAAATATTCAAATTTAACAAACACCCGGACTGCACCAGTATGTTGAATTACCTCCCTTTAACATATGCAAATTTAAAAACCTGTTTGAATTAATTAAGGACATTTATATATCAAATGCAAGCAAGGGAGGATGGTGGGTGGATGTTAGTTATATACTAATATTTTAAAAGGAAATGCTGTTTGTTTATTTTTTGTCTACGGAAATTCCCGGAAACGCACGAAGATCAACCCGAACGATGTCGGAATTGGTCGAATGCGATATATACGATTTGATCATCAACAACAGATTGTGTAGAATCAAAGTACTGGAAGTGCTAACAAAGATTTTGTAGAATCAAAGTAATAGGGGCACTATTAGGAACAATTGTTTAGTATTCGAATTGATCTTGCAATGAAGAATAATGACATTTACTTATAAGCCAGCGAGTTTGATGAATAAAACGTATAGTGTTCACTGTGTTCACTTTGCAGAATCACATTTCTAAGGAGTAGCCTACTATTTGGAATAGTTGTTTGATAAGGGGATAAGAAAGTAATTTCAATTACAATCACTAAACTAGATGTAATTGAACAGTGTATATGTAAGATAATACCCGCTGTTCAACTCACCAACATTAGAGACCACTATCATTCTGTTTATCAACTAATTCAACTATTCGATCATAAAACAGACTCGTTAAATCAAAGTTTGTTTTCTTTACTAGCAAAATTGTTTTGTGACTTTATAGAATACGTACATTTCATGTCCAAAACTATGGACTTAGAAAATGTAACACACCACCTTATTTTCCATTAATAATTTACTTCTTAAACTTATTAAAACCCTCAATAGGACAATTTCCGACATATATTACATACAGTTAGATAACACGAATGATCAAGGAACGTGAGTTCCTGACATGATTTAGTATTATATTTTGCTTTCTTCGGCATAAGGAATTAAACGTTTCTCCAAAGATGATTGGAGTCACTTTACCCAGATAATCGTCTACGACGCACGCACGTCCTGAAAATCTTGTGGCACACACTGCTCCTTTACTATTGGCCTAGTGTAACCAAACTTCATATAAATGTTTCTTGAGATCACGGACATATGGTTTATATGTCCGTGTTGAGATGAGCAATTGAGAAAGGCTGATTGTTAAATGGGAGAGCAATCTTGAAAGAACGCATCTGTTGTGATCAAAATGTTTTCTTTGCCAACATAACAACATTGCAATAATTGTGTTCATTACTTTGCTTCAAAAAAAGAAAATACAAAACAATATACATGTCATTGTTTTAGATTTTGTAAACAAAAAGGTTGTGCGGTTGAAGAGAATTAACCGTTAATGTAAGATTTGATTGGTTTACACAATGCTGTCAATTAAATAGCAAAACCATGTATATTTTGTCACGGACAAATGTATGTACGTGATTTTGAGTTATATAGTGGCACGGACTATGTCTGTGATTGTCGATAAGAAAATGATGTAGGCCTATTTTGCCACGGACATATTTATATGTCCGTGATTTTGCTTGTTTCTTTTCAAGTACAACGCATAATTAGGGGGCGAAATAATGGAAGCGATGGATAGATGTAGGATACACGTCTGCAAACGTTACAACGAACTTATATCTGGCCAGTTAAAATTATGTCTAAAATATGAAACTTGAATCGAATCCAGTAGGCTAGGCTATATATAGAATCTACCTGTAGATCTAGATCTCTATTAATAAAACATTCTTCTCATTGTTCATTTTAAAGAAAACAGCGATTATAATATGAAAATTGTAATTCTGTTCACTTTTACAAATTCAACAACGACATCGAATAAAACGGGTTACATATATGTATTCCACTTAATCCACAGACCTCAGCTTTTATACAAGGGAAATTACTCAATCGATTCGCGGAAGTGAGTTACCTCCCCTGCGTATATTTGGCTATTACAGAAATGGCGATATTGTCTTCTTGTTATCTTTAACTCCTAAAATATGGATTTGAAAAATAAATTGAAATCTTTTATAAAGAAACAGGTACGCATTGCGATAATCATCTGCTAATTTTAGTGCCAGCCTTCTTAAAAATCTCATTTTATATAGTGACAGTATATTCGGACAGATATTTCGGATAAATATTAGCTGGTGTTACTTGTTTGATTGAATTATTTATGATATTTATGTTCAATATTGTAAATGTTCACTTGTTACTGTTGAAGATGTAATGAGTTTGATAAAATATTCTCAAATTATTGACAAAGACCTCTGTCCATGGACATGTTTATGAAATAAATTATTTGTTGTATTTTTGTAACTGTAAGCTTCTACATTAATCATTTTAATGAGCACCTTTGACAATATCCATCCTGTACAACGAACTAAGCCATGGCCTGACAGAAGAATGTCAATCTTTCTTTTTTCTTAAGTCATCAACATTTGATAACATTTTTACTTGAAACATAACTTCAATGGTAATCTGATAATATATTAAATATTCTGTTATAACTTATAGTTGTTTTATTTGTTTTTTAAATTCAACATGATGTTTTGATTGTTATTTTCTCTTTTTACTGGTGTTTAAATGCATAAATCGATTACAGAGAAATTTCGCTTGTGTGACAGTAATATTTTCGAAACGTGAAAGTCACAATTATGTCAGTCATGTCTATAATTAATATACTGGCTTGTTTCAATGCTATGGTATTGGTTATCTGGGCGTTATCGCCATTTGAATGGTTTAGTAAATGAAAAGTCACGATAGCACTGACTTACACAGTCACTGGTAGCCAGCATTATTTGATTACTTGTTAAAAATCTGTTAAAATGTTCACACTGTAAACCTCACTTATTATTATAATTGATAATTTCAAACTATTTGTATAATATATATATGTACAAGTTTCAAAACAGTGCCAGTTTCCATTGCATGTCTATTTTAAATAATTAGCTAGGATAGACAGATGGGATCAACCCATATCTAAAAGGTCAAAATCTGTAAAGAAATGTGCATCGTTATTTAGTTATGTAGCTTTAATTTAATGACAGTATATTGTGCAAACTTGCTTATTAATATTCTGAATTGGATTTTAATCGAGTGCTCTAGCGGATCCGGGGGGGGGGGGCTCACCTTTACATGTACATGTATATCTGAGTATAAATACAAAGTTATGAAGAGAGCTTACAAGATATTTAAATAAGTGATTCTGATTTATTGTAGCATTATATTCTATAATGATGATGTTTATAAACAAAGAATAAAACGCTGTCATTGCCGTTTAGTTAGGCCTGAGCAAAACCATGAAATGATCAAAAAGTTACGCCTCTCCCAAGCCCAAATCCTGGATCCGCCCCCGGAATGGTGCGTTTAGAAGAACACTTGCCATCAAATTTCTCCGTATGTGATGTTGGTTGTAATCTTTAGATGTTATGTTGTTAAAATCTTGTAATGAACTAGTGTACACTGCTTCTATGTTTCAAGTATTTGGTAAAGAATGACGCTATTTTATTGTAGGATACTCATTCATCTCCAGTGGAAGAAACTATCAGTCATGAAATTTTCAATGGAGTACCTGCTGTGGCGAAATTTAAGGTAATTTTAGTCATAGAAAAATGTGTTGTTAAAGCTATTTGTTGGGCTTTATAAAAGGAATTAAAATAATTTTACGGAAATTATCATTCTTAGCCTGATATGAGTGTAGGTATTGCCCAATATGTTTACCTCTGCGCAATTGGTGCATTATAATTTAGGTCCATATATGTAAGAGATTCAGAGTGATTTGAGTCAAGAATTTGTCAGTGATGTCGTATCTGTATATAAATGATAATGGATGTACATTTGTATATATATTGTATATTTAAAAGTGCTGCATTGTTTATTACAAATATAGAATATTGGCCCAATTCAAACGAAACAATTTCATATCGTGGTACAATACAGTTAGACTGTATATTGCAATATATCGATATACCAGTATAGCGTAACATCCCTAATATTTACAGTAGAATACAGAGCTGTATGGGTTATATTTTCAGCATGAACAATACAGAACTAATCCACAAGAAGATCAGGAAACCATAGATAAAATAGACAAGGAATATTATGATGACACTGACTGTAGTCTGTATGAGTTAGAGGTTTGTACAAATTCTGTCTGGTTTAGTTAACAATTGTTTTCTTTTGTTAACACTTTTCAAATGTTTTAAATATGATTGTTCTTAAACAACAGAAGTACCACTAGGTGCTGAATCTCAAGGGTCATTTTTATAATTTTTTACTAGATTTTAACATTTTGTAGCCAAAATTCCCATAATTTTGAGAAAAATTGACCCAAGTCACAATTATGTATCTGTACAGCATGTTACAATCATAGACCCGATACTCGGACCGATCGATTTTATTTTTCTCTATTTCTGCACAAAAATATTTTCACGGAATTTCACCTGGCCCAAAATTTAAGATACTAGCTCTGGGGTTTTGGCGTGTAGGTATGGGTATGGGCAAAGATTGTCATGTTATCATTTTTGTTGTTATATTTCAGAAATTGCCCGAAGCGTTGAACCTGGAGCAGGTAGATGATGACAGGACGAGGTTACGAAGACAACTTCAAGCAGTATGTATCAGAATGAGAAAGAAAGGGTTGGGTTGAATTTATTTTCGTGGTCTTATATGACCTTTTGCGTTCATGATTAGTAAACAATAAGATTTGTGACAAGATATACATGTATTCGTATATGACAGGTGTGTCAAAATTCCGGATTAATCTGGAAATCCAGATTCAGATCCCAGAGATTGATTTTCAGATCGATATTAATCCGATGAGTTTTTATGGGGGTACGGGTGAATCTGGTACTGAACGAACAGAATAAAGACGACATACATTTACTTCCCCTGCCATTTTGGAACTACTTCCCCCCATATTCATTCTGGGGTCTATTTTGGGGAAATAAATAGAGGAATTGATCTGATTTTGTATTTAATTGGGATAATGCCATTTCTTAACTGTATCTCAGTTAAGCCCCAGTCCCACTGTCACGACTTTGGGCACTCATGCTGGCGAGTAGGGAAGAATGAAAAAGTCGTAGTGGTTCGACATGTACTGACCCTAGAGAGAGTTCCATTTCCAATCTGTCATGGCGAATAGAGGATAACTGCCCCGAATCACCAGGACTCCCAACAAGAACCCTGTAAGAATTATGAGGAATGTCCACGATTTCTACATTCGTACCCATTCGCCACTCAGATTCGTGATGGTGGCACTTAGGCTTTATATACTATTTCTAATCCGATAGTCTTCAGTTCAAGTACGTGTTGAGACGGGCTTGATCATGAACTTCAGAATTGCAGAATTTGGCACGTGTACTGATTGGTTACCAGAAAGCTGTCATCCAGAGTGATAAGTGTAACTTGTGAAAACTTGTTTCACTATAAGTGTAAAATAGATATGCTTTAACTACAGATACTGTATATACAGCAATGACTGGTCCACTGTATACAACAATTGCTCGACTAGGCCAGTAATTCTTAGCTTCTTACCGCTGAGGAGAAGTCAAAAGGGCGGGATCATCCGGGGTTCGTAACCCAGAAAATATCGGGTTTTGCTCAATAAGGATTGAGATATACAATGTAGTATCACTTGTCATATAATCTAACAAAATGATTAAGTTTTGTCCAAGTTTTGAATGTACAGTAAAACTTTGATAATAAGACCATTCTTGGGACCCTTGAAAATTGAATAAAGACCACATCAGTGAAAATGGCCTTGAAAATTGTGTTCTTAATTTTGAGGTGGTCTGATTATAGAGGTGGTCTTTAAATGAGGTTTTTACTGTATTTGTGAATGTGTTTTTGAATGACTGAGATTCCGACTTACAATGAGATTTTATCTCTACTTTAAGGTGTCCAAGAAAGTGTCGGAGCTGGTCTTACAGAATCATCCAGCATATGCTGCCGAGTTACAGAGAGTTATGGAGCTACAGAAAACTCTTCAGCTTGCAACCATTATCTGTAAAAATGGTCGCAGGTATTTTTTTAACTTATATTCTTCCCATGCATTGAACTACAGGTACATGGTTATTTGTGTAATAATTTCTACCTTTTGATTCCTGCTTTCTTGTCATCAAATGTTAACCATTTGCTATGAAGTGCTTTTATGCATGTTATAACACAGGATATTGTCACGAGTTCTCTCCCTTTATCCCTTCAAGAGTTCTCTCTCCCTTTATCCCTTCGAGAGTTCTCTCCCTTTATCCCTTCAAGAGTTCTCTCCCTTTATCCATTCAAGAGTTCTCTCCCTTAATCCTATATATAGTATATTTATATATAGCACAAGTCCAACACTTTTCACACCTGACCTCTTTATACAACTAAAATCACTTTTCAAGCTTCAAAATATACATATACCATAGAAGGGATAAAGGGAGATAAATCTCCTGTGCGTTATTGTATGTTATAAATATTTTAACTCGTGTATAAAGACGGAGCACATTTCTAAATACTGATTGACGTAATTGTACCGTAAATTTGAACTTACCTTTTATGGACATTTACAGCAAATGTGAACGTTGTTTTCCAGTGTTTTTTTCTGAATAAGGAAATGGCCAGAAACCCAATGTCTCGTATGCCAATGTTGTTCCCATCTATTGGTCAGGGCTCAATAATCCGGTTAGTTCCCGAGTGTGAACTATATTAATTGAGCTAAGAGTTTGGAAGATTGTACTGATATTTTTATTATGATTACAATTTGCTTCAGTCTTTACTCCATGATTGTTGTTTGTTTGTTTCATCGGGTTTAACGCTGTTTCTCAACGATATTTCAGTTATATACGGCAGCTGGTTCACCTAACCAGTTTTTCCTGGACTGAAATCTAACCAGTACTAACTTACCCTTCCACAAGGAGCCGGCAACTTCTCCACATGAGGAGGAAAAAATCGACATTTTTGTCAAATTTTCATGGAAGGGTATGACCTGCCGCGACCGGGAATCGAACCCGGATCGCTGGGTTACAGGTTTAGTGCACTAACCACTGAACCACGGCCGCGGCTTACTCCATGATTACACATTTTTAAGACAAATTACATTAAAAGAATGAACTGTTAATTCAATGAACTTTGTTAACTTTCAAGATTTCAAGATACAGGTACTCATAGATTTGTCTCATTTTCATGATGTGTGCATAACTTCTATTACAGTCAGCTGGCTGAAGCGAGCAATACGTTCACTAGGACCAGTCTACATTTATTAGCGGGTGTCCGAAAACGACAACAGCTTCAAAGCCTCCTGAAGTCTCTAAGAACTATCAAAACATTGGTAAGTTTTGTCTATCTAATGTAGTACAATTATGAGAAAATGGAGGTATCAGTACAGTAAAACCTCACTTAAAGACCACCTCAATAATACAACCACTTCCGTAATAAGACCACCTCCATAATAAGACCACATCCGTAATAAGACCCATCACAATAATAAGACCACATCCATAATATGACCATCTCCATAATATGACCACCTCAATAATACGACCACCTCAATAATATGACCACCTCAATAATAAGACCACCTCCATAATATGACCATCTCCATAATAAGACCACCTCAATAATACGACCACCTCAATAATATGACCACCTCAATATTAAGACCATCTCAATAATAAGATCACTTCAATAATAAGATAACCTCCATATTAAGAACACAATTTCAAGTCTGTTTTCCCTATTTCGCTCTTTATTCAACCTCAATATTAAGACCACTTCAAGTTTTCAAGGGTTGCAAGGGTGGTCATATTATTGAGGTTTTACTGTATATACAACTTCCCCAGTGCAGAGGTTTGGCTGTTGTTGAGAGGTTGCTTCTCCAGAGAGGTTAAATTGATGGCATTATTTGTAGAAATTATCTCGGGTACTTTTTAAAATGAATGTTATCTAATATCCTTCCTTTCTAAATTCTTACTTCTGGAAAATTGATCCTGTTGTTGAAGAGAGGTTGTTGGTAAAATAAGACCACTGTGGACAGGTCACACTGTACATATTCAGTTTTAGCGCTTCAGTGCAAGTTGCTTTTAAGTTCTGAAATTTTCAAAAATTAATTACTACTCCGGGTAATTGAAAATCCACATAGGTTCTTTTTAGTAGTTTTATGTCCGATGGCAGACATCTTTTTGATGACAGATTTATGCATAGTTTTTGTATATTGTTGACCTTTTTTATTTCAGCAAAGAACTGATTTACGTTTGCGTGAAATGATGGAGGTAAGCAAATATTCGTACTACTTCACCTGTCATGTTCTATTGTATTTATTGAACTAGTTGTCAACAATATATGAGAGGCATTGCATTTTATGAGCCTTTTATCATCTTAACTGATGAGTTTTCTTAACTTAATAAGATAATTCCAAAGATGCTAGTGTATTTTCTATGAGTAACTTAGTGTAAATTATCTATATTTATCAAGTTTTTAAATTAAAAAAGGTGTATAAAAAATCTTGACTTTGTTTTGGAATTACATTATGAAATATGCAACAGATATTTATTTTGAGATATGATAAAAAAAAATTCAATGTTTGATGCAGTAAGTGCTAATTTTGATGTTTAATTTTAATGACTTTCTCATGTTGATATTCAGTAGTGTCATAAATCAGCTTTCATTTGGATCATAACAATGTTCATTTTACTCTGAGGTCACTTAAAACCTCTTCTTGTTATTTTAATGTTTGCAAAGTGGACGCAAAACCTCTCATGAAAATGTATTGTCAGACAAAAAACAAAGCCTGTGATTTCAAACAGGTTTAGCAAACCCCTTCAATCTGCATGACCAGATAGGGATTTATGTGGTTAATGACCTCTTGTACAATTTCATTTAAATTGTAGGAAGAGGATTATTGTGGTGCCATCCAACTTTGTTTGGAATGTCAGAAAGCAGCAGAGACCCTGAAACACTACAAATGTATCAGGTATGTAGATATAAAATTATACAAATATTTTAGGTTTTCTCTCACATTTTGCCTACAATATTTTTGGAGTGGTCTCGTATTCTTGCTTTTGACCAATCATGACTGGTCTGAGTTCCGGCTTTTGCTCAATCAAGACTGGTCTGAGTTCCGGCTTTTGCTCAATCAAGACTGGTCTGAGTTCCGGCTTTTGCTCAAGCAAGACTGGTCTGAGTTCCGGCTTTTGCTCAAGCAAGACTGGTCTGAGTTCCGGCTTTTGCTCAAACAAGACTGGTCTGAGTTCCGGCTTTTGCTCAATCAAGACTGGTCTGAGTTCCGGCTTTTGCTCAATCAAGACTGGTCTGAGTTCCGGCTTTTGCTCAAGCAAGACTGGTCTGAGTTCCGGCTTTTGCTCAAGCAAGACTGGTCTGAGTTCCGGCTTTTGACCAATCAAGACTGGTCTGAGTTCCGGCTTTTGCTCAAGCAAGACTGGTCTGAGTTCCGGCTTTTGACCAATCAAGACTGGTCTCAGTTCCGGCTTTTGCTCAAGCAAGACTGGTCTGAGTTCCGGCTTTTGACCAATCAAGACTGGTCTCAGTTCCGACTTTTGAACAATCATGACTGGTCTCAGTTCCGACTTTTGACCAATCATGACTGGTCTGAGTTACAGCTTTTGCTCAAGCAAGACTGGTCTGAGTTCCGGCTTTTGACCAATCAAGACTGGTCTCAGTTCCGACTTTTGAACAATCAAGACTGGTCTCAGTTCCGAATTTTGAACAATCGAGACTGGTCTCAGTCCCGACTTTTGAACAATCAAGACTGGTCTCAGTTCCGACTTTTGAACAATCAGGTCTGGTCTCAGTTCCGACTTTTGGCCAATCAAGACTGGGCTCAGTTCCGACTTTTGAACAATTAAATCAAGACTGGCAAAATGAGTGACTGCCCAGATATTGACAGGACTTGCAATTTATCTAAAATTTATGGTAGTAGATGAGATCCAAAATGCGATACCTCTACGATAGATTCATTGTGAATCTATATACTAGCTTTGAGTGATATTGCATATTTTTATATTATTTAGTTATAATTGAATTAGTGTCTACACATTGTATGATTTCCATGGAAATTATGAATCATTTCAGTGAGCTTAGTTCAAAGCTGCAAGACACGTTGGAGTTAATTGAGGAGCAACTAGATACTGCATTATCCAAGACATGTGTGAAATTCGATGTGGCTCACTATGAAAAAGTCCAACAAGCTTATCAACTACTTGGGAAAAGACAGGTTATTGTTATTTGTATCAAAGACGGGTGTCTAGGGAATGAAAATAACATACCCTGAGGTTGTAGCTTACTTCAAGACTGGTTATCTTCCGAAAGACAATAATCTATAAGAAACTATTACATGAACTTCAGCTAATTGAGTTTTTTAAGATTAACATATCAGCAAAAATACCGGTACACACATTTATGCATGAATATAATATGTGGCTATTATGCAGAATACATCAATGTCAGCAAGCGAATCATGCTTTTTCGGGGTTTGTACATTGTCTGTCAAAACATATTAACCTGTGTAGTTACTGTATACTACTTGCATATTCGTAATACTTAACTTGAAGAAAGCCAAGAGAAGTATAGACAAGTAGACAACTTTGAAATTATGCTAATAGAGGTCAAGATTATTAGGTTAAATTTTACTAAATATACTATGGTCAATATTTGTAACTATGGAGCTTTTTAGTTACATAATAAAGACATCTTACAGTTACTGAATTCATGATGGAAATTTTTATTTACAATAACACATTGTTTATCGACTTCGTGAATGATATTTTGGTTCAGTTTCAGACGGTCTCAGCTGTTGTGCTGTGTTATTACTCCTGAACTCCATAAGATATTACCCTCTCCATTAACTTTCATAATAGGTGTATTGTTTTTCCATGTGTTTGGCGGAGAAAAAGCCATTTTTGTGTTTTGATAGAAAATAAATAAAACAGCTATTATTGCTTTTACACACTAGTGCTTTTTTGTTCTAAAAAAACATGCAGAAAAGCACAATAGCGATATCATATCTAAATGGACATGGATCGGTCTGGAAAGTTCATACACCTGTACTTAGGTGAGGGGATAATATTGTTTTCATTACCTGTATATCATCACAGGAGATTGTCTTGAGTTCTCTCCCTTTATCCCTTCTATAGTATTTGTATTATGTTTTCTTTCATTACATTCAGCCAAACATAAATAATTTATAATCTAACTTCTCAGCATTATATTAGCTAATATTAATACAATACTAAAATGAAAACAACTCATATGTAGGAGTGATAGTATAGGCTGCGTATTTATTTCAATCACGATCATACACTCAAACACACTGGTGATTCTGTAGTATCCTGCTACTGGCCGTAGCTATGTGTCCATACACTTAACAGAAATCGATGAGGAATAGATCGTCCTTTTAGTCCAGAACCACCATCACACATTTCCCGAATATCATAACGCATACATAACTAAATATGGAGCTAATGACCAATAATCATTTGATCTGTAATAGAAAAATATCAGGTTAACAAAAAAACAAAAACATACATTTTAAGGGTGGGCAGGTGGGCAACGAACCTAACGTGTACGCATATACCATCTCGAATAAATGTAAACCCTATTTACCCCAGTTTATATACCCGTGTACATTACGCACGATTGACCACTTACTGACCGATACTGATACGATACATTGTATAATACAATACTAAAAAGACCGAATATAAATACATATATAGTGCTATGTACACATATGCTATATATCCCTTCTATAGTTTATGCATATTTTCTACTATGTATACATATACTATAGTAGGGATAAAGGGAGAGAACTCTAGAAAGGTTAATTGGAGAGAACTCTAGAAAGGTTAAGGGGAGAGAACTCGAAATAGGTTAAAGGGAGAGAACTCTAGATATGTTAAAGGGAGAGAACCCATCTGTGTATATAATTGTCAATAAAGGGAGAGAACTCTCAGGTGTATATGATTGTCCATGATTTGGTTACTTGTTACAGACTGCGATAGATCAGTTACATCTACATTTTACGAGTGCCATACAGAATGCAGCATTCCAGAGAGTTCTTGGTTATGTAGAACTTTGTTCCGGTGGTCAGGATAGGAAATTCAACAGACTACAATACTCGGATCTCTGCAAGGTAAATGCTTGTTTCATCCCAATGTGAATTTGTAAGATAAATCTGTTCTTTTGATTTGGTCACAATGCTTGCCATTCATTATGCATTTGTGTGTGTTTATGGCATTATAAAACTTATCCATCATAGATTACATACTGTGTTTCTCTACAGAACTCATTGTTACTGTAGAAATGGTAAAGTTGTGTGAATTTCACGAATGAACAAAATTTGCAAACATTTTCCACAGCATAAATTTCAACTTCAGCCGAAGTATATTTTTACATATGCACTGTTTTCCGTAAGATCATACTTTTAATTCAGTACATATTTATGTAAATTGTCAATAACTGCATATTTTTTAAATGTATTAGAGTCTTATAATAGCTGGTTTATGGCAAAATATCTGTACTTAAGTACTTACCTGAAGAACTGAAGGTTTCATTATAAAAAACTACAATAATAGGCAAAGTGTTTGGTTTTATTTCAGTGTGTAACCATTGAGAGTTTTCTCCCTTGTTTAATAGACTTATGTAAGTCATTATGGGGAGTGATGAACAGTTACTATAGTACTATGATCTGGCACGAAGTCAATGATCGTCTGGATACTGTCAATTCAGGTGAGTGTCTGACTCCCTTAGCCTTATGACCTCCATGAAGTCAATTTAAATCAAACTGTAACATTTAATCTAGCACGATATGGAAACATTATATTTTTTTCATAAATTTGCATATTTTATATTTTATTATCTCCTTGTGATATTTATTTACAATTTATGAAGAAAGAAATCCATTAACCTACTTATTTTATCCACTACATAGAAAATCGGTCTTATTTCAAATATTTGGCGCCCATCTTGGTGCCCATCTTGGATTTCTCAAAATTTACCATGATGTTACGTGTCTACAAACATTTTTTTGAAACTTCATATTAACATAAAAAAATTTATTGGACCTTGTTTGCACATGGGTCATCCTCAGAGACCTTGTTTGCACATGGGTCATCCTCAGAGACCTTGTTTGCACATGGGTCATCCTCAGAGACCTTGTTTGCACATGGGTCATCCTCAGAGACCTTGTTTGCACATGGGTCATCCTCAGAGAAGGGAGTATATTTCATTGTTTTATGTTTTCCTGTGTCCAGGGTACAATGGGTTAGGCATTCTGTCTTTCCATATTGACACTTAAATTTATTTGCTCAACTCGGAGTCATAGTAAGAAGTTGTCTGCTGTTTTTGGACCCTTGAAAGTATTCTAAACTCGAGGACATAATTACGACATAATTACGATTAACCTTTGCGAACCCATTGACCACATTAGCTGTACAGTAGAACACCAATAATAAGACCACCATTGGGTCTAAAGGAAATTGTTCTTAATTTTGAGATGGTCCGACTATTATGTTAAAGTATGGAAGAAAAATGGTCTGTTTAACAAGATGGTTTCACAATGTTTATTTTGTTGGGCAAGACCGTTACTAGATGTTGGGAGTGATTAACCGTAGCTTATAGCCGCAGTATCCTCTGCTCAGACTTTACCCATATAAGGTTGAAATGTATACAGTAAAACCTCAATAATAAGACCACCCTTGGGACCCTTGAAAACTGGTCTTAATATTGAAGCTGTGAAATGAACTTATTATGGAGGTGGTATTAATATTGAGGTTGAATAAAGAGCAAAAAAGTGAAATGGACTTCAAAAACGTTTTATTAATTTTTAGTATTGAGGTGGTCTTATTATTGAGGTGGTCTTTAAGTGAGGTTTTACTGTAGTTCTAAAACAATAATTTTCTACACAAAATAAGTAACTGTTTTTGTTATGGTTTTTGGTGTTTCAGAAGAAGCTTCCAGTGATCCAGATTCCGTGAATCTACATGTAATCTATATCAAACAGAAGCTTGAACATGGGCTTGGCAGAATTTGGCAGGATATACAACAGAAAGTTAGGACATATATTCTCGGCATTGATCTTTCTCCGTTCAAACTGGAGCAGTTTATACAGTTTCTTGATGTTGTAAATAGGTATGACCTTTCTTTCTTTTTTTGTGAGAACGGCCGGGTGGCTCAGTCGTGTAGTGACAGCCTGGGGTGTGGGGCTATTGGTTTGATCCCTGACTGAGACATATCAGAGTCATAAAAATGATACCTGTTGTTCCCTTGTGTATGCTCTGCATTAACAGGGTTGTGTTAAGACTGACTCACAGGACATTGTCCATGAGTTATCTCCCTTTATTCCTTCTAGAGTTCTCTACCTTTATCCCTTAGTGTGTACATTTAGTACAAGGAATCTAACGCTTTTCACACCTGGCCTCTTTCCACGGCCAAAATCACACTTCAAACATCAAAATATACACATACTATAGTCCTTTCCCAAAACTAGGTAGTCTCCCTTAGTAAATCACCGCTTACTTCCCCTGATTACTTCTTTAGTACTTCCGGGGACTATTAGCGTCGGGTCAATAATGGCGGAGATAGCGAAAATTATCGAAGCGTGCAAGAATGACTCATTAGTAGTTATAAAGTGGATTAAACTTACCCTATTGTAAAAATCAGCCTTTTAAGATGTTAAATCCTAAATAAAATCATGTGGTTAATATTGAAAGTTATTCCAAAAAAAGCCATCAAACAATCCCATAAGAAATTTTCACGGACCACGATTTCATCATCACTATTTCTAAATAAGTTGGTAATTTTCCACTTCAATTCTGATATTTTCTTCAAAGGTTAATTTTATTAATCCATTTCAACGCCAATTAAATAGTTTTAAAGACTGCTGTGAAAAACAATCTGGGTTTAATAATCTTTAAAAAGGCGTAAAGATGGACCAAACAAAGGATGTAAATTACGCGAGCAATACGTCATCGAGCAAAAAGACATCGTACACAAGTCTATTTTCTGAAAATTTCACCACGGGTACTTATTGTCTGTGTTGCAATTCTTGTGACAACAATTTAATTTTCAACAAGAATAAACATCAAAGATGTTTGAAGTCACTGGCTAAGTCTTTGAAGTAAATATTTTTGGAGGACAGTTGCAGCCACGTTGTGAATTACAAACTGAGATCAAAGATTGATATGACCTAATCATTGCAATTATCAATGGGATTAATTAAATCAAACAGGAAATAGCAATATGTATTAACACATAATAAAGATCTCCTGGGGTTTTATGACTCTTATGTTTTTACAGCTGACACATGGGGCAATTTAGTGACCAGTAGGACTAATCTTCTGTGTAGGGCGTGGCTTATGAATTGCAAAACAATTAGCATCAACCAATCAGATTAAATGAACCATAAGAAATATATATTAATTAATGTCAATTATCATTAGCTGTGATAATAGAGCTACTGAAGGCAATTTTAACATTTAGGAATATTTGTTTTATTTACATGTGCCAACATACGCCAATGTAACTGTAACTGTATTAGTAAATCTGCATTTGTGTTTGAGCATAGATTTTGCTTGAATAAATTAATTTTATAACAAAATATAAATATTGACTAAAATGGTGACTGTAGTATAAACTTTGATTATATATAAATAATTATAATTGCTAATTAATATGTTCTATTGGGATTATAAACCCAATTTCACCACAATTATTTTAGAAATACACAAAGTGCATGTGTATCTCAAATTATAATTTTCTGTATCTTCTATAATTGTTTTTCACAGCATTCTTTTGAAATAAATAGTTTACAAGGAAGTGTATTAGTACAATTAAACTAAATGAAAATATCCAAAATGAAGTGGTCATTTTCGGAAAATGACCGACATTTTTAGAAATAGTTATGATGCAATCGTGCTCTGAAAATTGATTGTTTGATCGCCGTTTATGGATTAACTTTTATTATTAACCATATATTTTTAGTGGAATTAACATCTTACAAGATTGCTCTTTGCATTAGTGTAAGTTAAAATTACGGTACTTATTATAAAAAACGAAAATTTATTGGAAACTTGCCACAAGTATGTGAAGAAATTACGCTTCCGCGAGTGCAGTGTAAAATCGCTACCTATGATGTTTTAAATGCAGTTTATGCAAATACTTTATATAGTAACCCAATTTTTTTACATGCTTTAGCTTAAGGAAAGAGCGATCTTTTCATAAGAATAAATTAGAATGTCCGAATTTTACGAAAAAAATGGATTTATAGTGGTTTAAAAACAAGTTGAGTGAAAACGCGTGATCATGGAGATGGTATTAGGGCGTGAAATCGAGTGAAGAGTAACAGTTCTTCCATCGATAACCTTTCCACGGTTGATTCCCTTACTAACACAACAAAATTTCAATGATTTCTTCGCTGATTTCATCTCTTAATCGCTGTTGTTATTGATATATTGATGTATTGATTAACGGATTAACGTATCGATAGTCCCCGGAAGTTTACTAAACACTTGCGCATGCGTATAACGGCCTCAGGAACGACAACTTTTCAAGGGAGACTACCTAGTTTCGGGAAAGGCCTATAGAGGGGAAAAGGGAGAGAACTCATCTCCTATAGTTGGAATACATGTCCTGTGCAGTAAGTGATGTTGCATTTCCAGTGCCATCAAAGTATTTTCTTCCCTAATTGTTGATTCAAATTGCTATGTCAAACTGAAATCTTTTTATATCAATTTCAATACTTATGTCTTTAATGTAATTTGTAGGTGTTATAGAAAAAATAAGTAATAATTTCACTTTTTACAGAATGATAGATATTGGTGAAGATTTTTGTGACAGTAAATCTGAACATCTTCAAGACTCGCTGAAACAACAAAGTTTGAACTACTTCAAGAATCATCACAGGTATGTAGCTTATGTTGTTAGGTTTAAATGTAAATGATGGAACATTTATTATGCTGTAGGTCTTTGAAATTCTAAATCATCATAGCATTGAACTTGAAATGTTCTCTAAAGCTATGAGAGCAAGTATTCTTTATCATTTATGGTACATCTATTTTTATATGTCACAAACTATGGTCATACTGTTGACTTACATGATAACAAACCTGACATTTACATGAAACCAAACCTGACTTTTACATGAAAATAAACCAGACATTTACATGAAACCAAATCTGACATTTACATGAAACCAAATCTGACATTTAAATCAAAACTATTTTTTATATGAAAACAAACCTGACTTTTACATGAAATCAAAACTAATTTTTATATGAAAACAATACTGACTTTTACATGAAATCAAAACTAATTTTTATATGAAAACAAACCTGACTTTAACATGAAACCGAACCTAACTTTGACATGAAAACAAAACTGACTTTTAACGATTGATCATTGTATGTAACTGAAACATTTTTGGTAGAAATATTCAAGTATTGGACCTGAAACAACAGCTGTGGTATCTTTATGATTTACGTTTGTTTTAGAGCCAAGATGGACGAGCTGAGAATGTTTCTGGAGAATGAAGGCTGGGAATTATGTCCAGTGAAATCATCATTCCATGTACAAAACCTTGTTGTAAGTATACTATCAAACAATTTTTAATGATGAACATCTCATTTTGTGCTTGTAATCCCATAACTATGACAGGGGCGTCAAAATTCTGGATTTATCCGGAAATCCGTTTTCAGAGCTCTGGAAATCAATATCCAGATTGATAAAAATCTGATGATTTTGTTGAACGAATGGAATTGAGTATGAATATATTTTTAAAGAAGCATATGATAACGACCAAAGCATTCTGCAGACAAGTCTGTGGATGAGTTCTTTGATTCCGCTTAGTATTAAGGATTTAGGATTTGTATCTTTTGACACCCCTGCTATTTGTTGAGTTACGCTGTGCAAACCTTTTGATGTCATTCAAGAAATAGATTGTCACAAATGTATTTTTCCTAATTCCAAAACATATCATATTCAAAGACTATCCTAAGTCGTATGTATTTATATAGGAGTAAGGATAGTCATGCACTGAATCCTCGATATCTCAGTTGGAGATATCATTGTATAAAACATGGATGATACGACCTTAAATCTTCCAGACTAATCCAAAATTTTGACTTGGTCTTTCTTGGCCGGTCAGTTTTAAGAAAATTGGACGAGAAATAGGATCTTATACTAGTGATAGTATCTGGTACACAAGTCTAGGATTGGTTGTTTTTAATGAAATCATTGACCTGGTAAAAAGTCTAGTTATGATAATCGGATTGTATGAGATCAGGCTGATGTATATTCGATGTATCAGGACTTGTTGTTCTGTCTTCTATTTCATTATCTTGAAGTTACATTATGTTTCAGAATTTGATTGGGATTTGGGGGGGGGGGGGGTAAGCTTTTTGGTCATTTTTTGGTTTTGCTCAAGCCTTATAAAATTGTGGGATAATGTTACATAGCGTATGTATAAATGTCATCTTTGTAGAATATAATGCTACAATAAATCAGAATCGCTTGTTTGATTATCTTATAAATAAAGAACTCTGTATATTTTTATATTCATTTATTTATAAATAAATTGTGAGTGTTCTGTACTTTTAAAAGGAATTCAAGTTCATGAGGCAGACGTCATCACCCCAGAAAGTTTCAGCCAATCAGAATAGCAACAAGGATCTAACCCGCCAATCGGATTCAACTTTAAGAAGATGCAAATATTTTGAAGAGTACTCAGGGAAGACAACTCCATTTGATGTTCAAGTTGATACAGATGACATGGAGGATGTTTTTGCTGGAGCTGGGGTAAGTTCCATTATAATGCTTCCGGGCAGGGCGATATCACTGCTCAGTCCCACTCAGCCGTGTATTATCATCTCCGGTACCCAGGCTATTCATAATATATATGATACCCTGGGCAAATCGGCTAGCGAAACTTCGTAATGCATGAATATTCATTAGCAATTCTCGACCAATGAAATGGTCGATAACAAAAAAGAAGGAAACTCCTGTGTGAAGAGCTATCAGCAAATTCCACAAAATGGTAGCGACATTGAAAACATGTGTATTTTGAAAGTCACGATCTCATTGGGTGGCTCAGAACCGGGATTTCATCTGTAATTCCTCGACAATTTTCGTATTGCACAAGGTCTGTATCATGCAGATATTCAAGCAACTTGATTTCACCTCATTAATTATTCATGAGTACACGATATTTACAGTCAGTTTGCCCAGGGTATCATATATGTTATGAATAGTCTGGGTACCGAAGATGTGTATTATCTGCTAAATAATAGAAGCAGATAGACTAGTTTTGCATTCACTCCTCAATTTATTCTTTTTATTCCATCACACTGTGTGTTGAGTGAAAGAAAACTGTGTATTTATCATGAAATATCCATCATTGAGTTTGTATTTTTGTTTCAGGATGATATTAGTGATAACAACTTGAGCGACAGTGATTCCGATGTTGCTGATGAATTAAAACAAGATTATATTGATGAACTTACGGGTGAGACACATTCCAGGTATGTATTATATCTTAGTATTGTTGACCTATTATTGATAGCTTTGTTTATGCTGCAATGCCATAAAAATCAATGAAGAATTCGTTATATCTTTGCATTGTTGGCATTGTTTTGTATGTGTAAACTTTACTTTATGTAAATACATCTGTTAACAGTATTGACACTGTACAGCATAACTATCAGAAGTGTATCGAGTGAAACTAAGAGTTACCTACCGTATTTACTCGCCCATAAGTCGACCAAAAACGGCTTTTGAAAATGCTCTAAAAAGTCAACTCGACTTATGGGCGAGATATTAAAAAAAAAAAAAAAAAAAAAAAGGGAGGAGTGTGCCCTGGAAGTTCAAAATCATCGATTGTTGTGTCTGACTATCATAAGTAATAACATACGCATTTATATTCGGAGTAAAAAATGATTCTTAACTTGCCCTGTTGTTAATGACAATAAACAACAATTATGAACAAAATGTTTTGTTTTATTCTTTAAAATAAATGTGTTCGTTGGTTAAGTTTTTCACAGTTTTCGAAAGCCTCAGAAGTGTTAAATAATAGGACAATATCTTACATGTGTTAATGAGGTGAAAATGTCCATGGCCCACGCAGGTGTTATAAACAAACTATCACAATACGACTGCTGGTTAAACTTTAGCACAGAACACGTGGGATTGTTGTGTCTGGGAATGACGTCACACAGAGCTACCAGACGGTGTATTTACCGTAAATTCTCATAATGTTTTTAGATTTAAACTGGTACGCAATATTTTAAGTGAGTGGGAATTCTGATGTAATAAATGACTAGACTGTAACCAACTTTTCATTCTTTGAAAATCTGGCCTCGACTTATAGGCGGGTGCAAGCAAAATACCGAGTTTTAAGCAGCAAAGTATACCCCTCGACTTATGGTCGAGATAGACTTATGGGCGAGTAAATACGGTAAGTGTGGGTAAAGCCGATGTGCTATGCATATTACAGAAAATGCTGACTTTTAAACTGTCCGTCTGACATGGTTTCTTGTTCAATTTTTTGGAAAGTTCACGATCTATATTATCCAAAAATTTAATATACAGTGTATTTGATGCAACCACACACATTAAATCAATTGATAAACCTGTCCTGCGTTCTGTTACGACTAACAGTCGCTCACGTTTTGTTTTGTATCCCTGGCCCACCATATCACATTGACTGCACACAGGGAACCAAATTGCAAAACGTTACGAAATGTGAGCCGGAAATACCTTTACTGAGTACAGGACTGAATATGTACTGGAAATTTTCTATACAAGTTTATGACGAGATGGGCAGTCCGTGATATTTACTCACTAAGAATCGATGGGTGGAATGTAGGGCCTTTTGAAATTGTTTTTATATTAAAGTTATATTATGATGATTGTTTTATTCATATGTTTATCTCTTAACAAACATGAGAATTATATTTTACATAAAACATCAATGCATTGTATTAAATCTGGGTTTAAAGATGGACACCATATTCTTGTGCATAAAAATTATATTAACTGTTTTCAGACCAGGAAGACGAAAAATTTCAAGAAGCAGAAGTTATCAAAAACATGTTTCCATGGTTACAAATACTTCACTAAATGTGTTCAGAGTAATTGGTAAGAGTAATATTCTTTTTTTTGTGGAAAATGTATCCTGGTGTTCATATTATGCAAAAATCTCTCCTTTAGGGTATAGCTTGTAAACTCTGTCATACATACTTCATATTACTGAGGAAACAGGATGGTCAAAGTAATACATCAGCATGTAAAAGACATAACTTGAAGTGAAATATATGAAATCATGAACTGCAAGCATGCTTGGTATATCAATCTTCTCATTCGCCTATACACTATCAGTCTAGTAGCAGCGATGAAGGAGACGGTCTGTCCTAGGTCCTCCAGGTCCCCGTATAGCTTCTGATGAAGTTCAGTACTGGCCAGCCTAGCCCCGCATACATGTCTCTGTACTCCGACTTTTACACGCGTCGTTCGTAACAGAGCCACGCACAAGCCTATAGTAAAAACCTGGGATTATGCCGCATGATTTTAACGGCACTATTATGGCGTCTTTATTATCGACCGCCCAGACTTTTGAGGGTGCGGAAAAACTGTAGCAATCTTTCACGAGTAGAAGCCCACAAAAATGAATTTCTAGCACATCTGAGTGCCTCACAATCACTTCGACAAGAAGACAGGGGTCAAATGTTTGTGACTGCAAACATTGTCGCTAAAATATCTGTCAATCAAACGTAACTCCGCCCACGGTGCGCAAGTAAACTATTCACCTTACAAACTGTATGTTGACATTCGCGCTCTCGCCAATTTCGCCCGTCAAAGTAGCAATACAAGATGGATTTTAACGTTGAAACAACTTTTGATCGAATTCGTGATATATATCACTTTCAGTATTGGCTCAAGAAGGAGCAAATAATAGCAATATCGACAATGATCTTAGTAGGGTAATAACTATGTGCGCACCGCCTCCATAGCAACTATCCCATCTTCTTATTTAACAGGTGATTGATTCACTATTTTTTTTACAAAACAAGTATCCATGAAAATATTGTGTCGAAAAGACAAATAAATCAACGAAAAGCTACAATTTTATGTCGTACAGTTTTTTATTGCACGCAAAGCATATATCTGTTCACGGAATAAGAGTAAATGCAGTGGAAAGACCGACGGTATCCAACTTCTATTTACTTTTGTGAATGGTTTAGCAGGACGTTGTACAGCGACAGTATAGAGATGTGACGTCCGTGGCTGGACTATGGCCAGCCATACTGATATACTCAATGACACTTCTAAGTCCACACTTCGATTTTCATGGCTAACTTCGACATTTGTTGGAGTATTTTTATAAAACCTGGTCACAATATTAACAAAATATTTTAATATATGAAAACATAACAAAAATAACAATCGGATACGAATCCGCTCAACCGTGACAGTTTTACTGCTGCTGGTCGAAATACTCCAACAAATGTCAAAGTTAGCCATGAAAATCGAAGTGTGGACTTAGAAGTGTCGTTGAGTGTATATCAATGTATCATCGATATTTCTCACCCGAAATGTTGCCATAGTTATCACATATGTAACACTTCATACTGCTTTCTGTATCATAAGATTCTTGATATTCAAATTGTAAATTTTTTTCAGGTAAATATATACAGATGATGCGATTGTTGAAGCCCATAGCTTTTGATGTGATGTCCAGTATGGCTCAGTTATTTGATTTCTACATGTATTCTGTAAGTATGGCAAGATAATGATGACTTAGGTTCAGAACTAGGCATTGTTCGCAGGGTCCTAGATCCTTCATTATTGGTGCCAAATATCGGTCCCATTCACCCACCAAAATAGTATCTTTTTTCCCCATTTAAATTTAGTTTTCCCCTCGCAGCCAAAAAAAAAAATAAAAACTGGAAAAATACGATATTAACTTGAAAAATGTGATTTTCTGTTACATTTTTGCATTTTGATTATCTATGTATGCAACTGTACAAGGATTATTGTAGTCTACACATGCTTGACCTTGACCGGAAAGATGTCGAAAAATCCCCCCCCCCCACATGCTTGAAACTCCCCCTATTAAGGGCTGGGACTCACTTCCCTCAAAGTAGAGTAAGGCCCCTAGTATGCTAAATATATTACATAGTAGGGATGAGGACAGACATGGTGTCCATGTACAGTTGTGTTATGCAGACTAACCTACAGGTGAACCTCGTTTTATCGCCAACCTTTCTGTCCGAATACTTGATATCATCCGAAATAACTATCATGCCCCGATGTATCTTCTTAGGCACATCAAATTGAAATGGGCTATTGGAAACCATGTATTATTTGTAATCAACTTTCAGACCTTATCAATTCGAATGAACGAGCTTCGACTGTGTTGCTAAGGCATATATGTATTTTCTTTTAAAAGTGAAAGGTCATTATGAATTTATATGATTTTTTGGACCAAGTACATGTATGTGTATTGAATGATTGTAAAAACATTTTTGTCAATATTGTGTATATTTTCTATTTACAGGTTTTCATATTTTTTGGAACATCTTTGGTAAGTGCTGGCACTGTACAAGAGCCTTAACTCAAGTTTTGTTATTCACTAGTTATTGCCCTATCTTCAGTAAAGAAACAAGTCTGATAAATCATTATTGTATCTAGTAAGAACATTTGAAATATAGCAGTATAGAGGAAAATATAATTATTTGGTGCGATAGAGATGTGATATAGTAAAGATATATCAAGTGTTAAATACTTAAAAACATACTGGTCAAAAAAGCTAACCTGCTATTTTGTATTTTGAGAATCTTGACAACATTGTGATCAAGTGATTGAAAAATGTTCAACACGACTTTGTCTACTTTGACATTTCAATTGTTCAATTCGTTAGAATCATAAATGTTATCGCTACAGTAATAATTGACCACGGCTGTAACCAGTAGCCCATTAGAAACTGTGTGAGATAGTATCGGGGGGTTAGCACTTTTGACTAGTATATGTCAACATATTTATGGTTTTATATTTTGTGATTTAAAACTTGATTTTGAACACCAGTATATCTTTACTATTTCTTATTTTCTAGTCATCAATGGATGACAGACATATCAATGCAAGATTGAGATCAACCTTACAGAGGATACATGATAGTCTTATAGCTGCCAGGAATAGTACAGAGGGTATGGAGGAGGCTGATACAACAGAGCACGGGGTAAGTTGTATAGCAGGCGTTGTATTAACTAAATATCTCATTTAAAGGCCCAATAGATAGTTCCAACATTTACAATATGTGAAAATTGAGAAAATACCAAGAGTATTTGCATGTGACAACCACTTTATCTTCAACTTACTGAGCTAAATGCCCACATGAGCATAATGAATAAGTTATTTTTTATATAACTGATAAGTTTATCACCGTTTACATTATATTCCCCATAAACTTTAAGGAAATTTGCCTATCAAAATGGCCGACAATTCAGAACAAGGGAGGTAAATATTGTAGATGTGAGAACTATGTATTCCTGTTTGACGCGAGTACTGGTTAGTAACCAAGGAAGCAGTCATCGTGAGTGATGGGTATAAGTTGTTAGAACTTGCTCCATAATCAATGTTAAATAAATAAGTTGATAACTAAATGGTGTGTTCATTAATTTTTTGCACGTGTGAATGATTTATTGGAGCAAACTTGGCACACTAGTGGATGTTGAAATTGGAACATTTGTACAGGAAGGAAGGTATCTGGGAAATATTCGTTTGTTCTTAAAAATAAGTTCATTTTATTTTAGTTTGGAGACAAGATTCCAGCCCCACATTTGTCCCCTATTGTGAACTTGAACAATCCACAGAGAATGTTTGGGTTACCAGAAAGAATTGTTGCTGCAGAATCCCTGTAAGTAGTTCCCTTGTTTTGTTTTACCTATCCACAATCAGGAAATGGTTTTATAGCGATGACCATGGAAGATTTTTATGAGTTCTCTACCTTTATCCCCCTCCAGAGTTTTCTCCCTTTATTCCATCTATAGTGTATGTTTTTTATATAGTACAAGAAGTATAATGCTTTTCACACCTGACTTATATCCACTGACGAAATTGCGCATCAAATATCAATATATATATACTATAGAAGGGATTAAGGGAGAGAACTCTTGGGGGGATAAAGGGAGAGAACTCATGACACTCTCCTGTTGGGATGACTATGTTAAGACTCAATTGAAACTACTTTATCAGTTAGTGTAGTAAATCTTGCATGTGTACAATAAAACAGTTTTCTGTTCGTATTCATATAGTTGCATGGCGATTTTTATATTTTTACATAAAAACTTACTTGGCTATTGTCTGCATCAATATGATACCTTGTGCATTTCATTTGGGAATGAACAAAGGGTTCTCCTCACAAGGATTTGACAACCATGCTTTTCCCGTCCATTTTGGGAAAAAGACCCTAGATAAATTGGGAAAGTTTGGGTCGTAAAATTTACTGATTTGTAAAAACTTTAATCACTTCAACTCCAATTTTAGGAATTTTCATAGTCAAAAGAATAGGCTTTCTTATCTAAAATTTATATAAATAAGCATTTAAATCTAAATTTCTTATATCAACTGTCTTAAAGACACACAAAATTTCCACAAACATCTATGACTCAAGTGACAATAATGGCCAAAGTTATTCAAAGAGCTTCAAGATATACCAGGTCACTCCAGTTGATGATTTTTCGTAGGTGCTTCTGATTGGATTTTTTTTTCTGATTAGGAAAAAAACATATATTTGGCTTTGGGAATGGGTCAGATAGTCTGACCAGTGGGAACTATATAAAAAGGCCTGTTTTGGAAACAGTTGCATTCCTTCAATGCAGTATCAAAGAAATTTAAATATTTGATATGTGGATGTTTTCAGTGTATTTCTGGGAGAACAGCTGGATTTTCTACAGCCTTACCTAGAAGCTATCATTCCTCAGAACAAGAAAGCATTCCTTACACAGTTTTATTCTCAAGTAAGTCGACAAGTGTTCTATTCGATATTCCAGCTTGGAATTTTTTCCGGGTCTTGTCTGGGCGTATGGCTTTATTCTGTTTCGGGAAAATTATCAGGGATAAGAACAGCAAAGAACGCAAAAAGGGGAAGCTCTATACTTACGATGGTATATGCTGACTAAAAATAGCACTAACAGACATGCAGTTTATTAAAAAAACTTTTGAATTTCCTGCTGTGTCGTGAAAATATGGTCATCCAGCAGTTACCTCCCCTCCCCAGACTTTTCTCGTCGGATTTACATTGATCTAAACAATGATGCCACTGTTAGTGTAAAAATGGTGGAAATTAGCTGATTGGCAACAATTTTGAGAGTGTGTCTATGTATATTTCAGACAGTGTCTACGTATATTTCAGAATGTGTCTATGTATATTGCAGACTGTGTCTATGTATATTGCAGACTGTGTCTCTGTATTTGTTAGACAGTGTCTATGTATATTTCATACTTCAGACAGTGTCTCTGTATATTTTAGACTGTAAACATGGCTGTCGAGTTAAGGAAGCCGATATACTGGGCAGTATCGTCAAACGTGATAAACTACGATATTGTGTTACAACATATGGCAGCAGTAAAATGGGACGTGAGAGAGATTATGTCCCTACATAACTCCTATGTTGATGTTTTAATGCAGGTATGACTTACAGTTTGTGGTTCCTGCACCATTTTATTTCATTTATCCTTAAAAATCTTCTTAAGGGTATCGTGATTGTTGAGTAGTAGTGTCCGAGTCCTGCCTCGAATTCTGCCTCGGCGGAGATTGAACGATGACCTTCACAGTCCCTAAATCAGACTTGAGTTCTGTTCAGTAAACATTGAAGCAGCCATTAAGAGTAGTGATGGCATGATTAATTGAAAATAATCGAAAACTCGTCGCATCTGATATCGGCGACAATCGATTAAGAACTACATGTACAATAATCAGTTACAATCGAAAATTTTGACTTTTTTGACATCTGTAAATTGTGTCTATCTATTTCTTTCAAACTATAGATCAAATCTTTTTTAACATCCATACTACATGTAGTACTAATCTGTACATAGAAAATAAAATATAATTGTTTTCAATTTATTTAGTCAAATACAAATATACAAAGTAAACATACA
Organism: Mactromeris polynyma; assembly: GCA_032209605.1. Lineage (NCBI taxonomy): Eukaryota > Metazoa > Mollusca > Bivalvia > Venerida > Mactridae > Mactromeris > Mactromeris polynyma. Next base: position 3,106,657 of record JASFXZ010000029.1, read on the forward strand.
AAAACAAAATGAATGTATTGAATAATAAAATGTTCTTATAATATAAGAGTAACGTAAAACCCCATAGATGTTAATTTAGTAACAAAGAGATAAATATACTTGTATAAATGATCTTAACTGTCAGCATTATACTTTTACTAAAAAAAAACAACATATTTATGAAATTATGAAATTTGTCTGATTATCCATCACTAATTAAGAGTGATGTATTATTACATGTATATGATTCTGGTGTTGTGCTGTTATCAATCTTTCTGCCCTTACATCTTTACCAGATTAGTTCTCCTAATAAAATCAAGAAATTTTCTGAAAAAAAATTCAATACCATTTCTCATTTCAGCAATTTTCAGGTTTCAATTCTCAGTTAAATGAATTATGTCGGCACATGCCAGTTCCTAGAGCAACATACGATCATGTATGGGACCAAGTTTTACGTAAAGCAGGACAAACATTTGTAGAAGGGTATGCTACTACGAAGAAATGCAGTATAGAGGGAAGAGCCTTAATGCAATTGGATTTTCAACAATATTTGAAAAATGTGGAGAAGCTTATTGATCTGAGGTAAGTGTTGTATTCTCAAGGTCATTTAAATGTAGGTCAAGGTCACAAACATCTCGATGAGATCCGTCGAAAACTTCAATTGTTTTGAGGACTTTGTATTTCGAGCTGTAGAATAGCGTCTAGGACAAAACAATGACAGGAAAGACATTGACTCAACATTTCTTCGACATGACAAATTATTGACTCAGCAAAATACCAAAAGACACTTGATCGAAATGTGGTGTCAACCAAGTGTTACTGATTTTCAGTTAACTTCGCACTATAAATTTGTGAACGCAAATTAGTTATAACGTTTTGTAGAAGTATGAATTTTTAAAACAATCTTGCAATGAGTATATTCAGTAAAACCTCAATAATAAGACCACTCTTGGGACACTTAAAACTGATCTTAATATTGAGGTGGTCTTAATAATGAGGTTGAATAAAGAGCAGAACAGTCAAAATGAACTTGAAAAGTGTGGTCTTAATATTGAGGTGGTCTTATTATTGAGGTGGTCTTTAAGTGAGGTTTTACTGTAGTAGATAAAGCTTATTTCAGTCTATTTTTCTCATATTCCAGACCCATTCCAGATAGGGAGTATGTCGAGGGATATATCAAGGCATATTACTTTCCAGAAAATCAGCTTGAGATTTGGCTGCCGGAACATCGGGTACGTACCGTATTTACTCTAAGGGTTATTACAAACAAGGGGCTTGTGACTTACACACTGTCTTGAAAGCATTTCATATATTCAAGGACTTAAACAAACTCCTTTGTTTATGTATATTGGTGTTAAATGCATTTTCACATGTACTTACAAAACAAAGTGCTTGTGTTTAAAGGTGGATACTTATTTTCTATCAACATGTGCTAATTAATAGTTTTTAGAAAAACGGCTCGTTAATGCCTTCATACAGAGGTACTCTACAGCATTGTATTTTAAAAAATTTCTTAAAAGTTTTCTGGACGCGCAGAACACGAGTCTGATACAGATATTTCCTATGTTAGAACTAACTTGACGCGTAGGTCAGGATAGAAACTACTGGTCTAGGAGTCTTATATTTTATGGTTTGGGAAACATACAGAAAAACTGACAATGTAGTGTGCATCTGTATGAAGACAATTACCAATGATTGTCTTATATTTATGACTAAGGATTGTTTGTAAGATTACTAGAAGTGAAAATATATGAAATCGTAAACTGCAAGCATGTTAATAGTATTGTAGTACTTGATATATATCGATGTTTTATCAATATTTCTCATCCAATATACCATTACTGTTGATATGAATTTGGTCGAATTTATGATAACTCTAGTGGTACATGGCTGAAAACTGCATCAAAGCAGAATGTATTGGATCATGTATTTGGGAAAATATTTTTTTATTTTCCAGGAGTACTCCATCAAACAACTGTTAGCCTTAGTTAATGCTGTGGATCATCTCAACCGTAAAGCAAGACAAAGATTGGTCAATATGGTTGAAGATATGGACAGAAATAGTCGTAGATAATTGTAATGGAAATTTTTATCTCAATATTTTCATTGTTTTATTCAAGATTGAGTGCAGATATTTAAGACACTTTTGCATTTAAAATCACTGAGAAAATTATTAAAGGTAGTCTTATTTTTATCAAAATATGCTATGTAATGATTTTTAGACAATGGCATGTTAATGCCTCCATATAAACAATCGCCAAGTCACTGCATAATTAAAAAGTTTCGGAAGCTACTAAATACGAGTCGGGCACATGTATTTCTTATGCAAGCGCTAAATCAGTGCATAGGTCAGAATAGAAAATACTTGTTTCGGACTAGTGATGTGTGCTTTTTCGTATATTTGCAACCTTAATATTTTTTCTTCAAATTTTTAACCACAATATAATTATTCTGTAACCTCAAAATACAAAGAGGCAGGTTATCTCTTTTGACTTTGACTAGCATATAACTTTGATACTATGGATTCATTCAGAATTTTGACTTTGAAGTGCAGGAGATTGTCATGAGTTCTTTCCCTTTATCCCATCTAGAGTGCTCTCCCTTTGCCCCTTTAATAGAATATGTATGCCGTATATATATTTATTGCATATGTAACTAAATATAGAAACAAATTTGCGCTGTACATGCACAACTTATATGGACAACGTGAGGCCAATATCTATGATCATGTGATCTGGTGTGTCGGATATTTGGCATTCTTCCGTTCATTGTTAAGCACGCCCACATTCGGAAATGGAACATTAAACAGACAGCCGAAATTTGATTGGTTGATCCACTTGATGGGATTTAGATGTCGATGTTTGTAATTAAAGTTTGACAAACTGTGTGACAGATAAATCTTGGAGCTAAATAACTATACATTTTCTAAAAATGATGTAGATTCTAAATCCTTTCTAAAATGTTCAATTATATTCCAATGCATAATTCAACTTGTTTATTTTTATCTTGTTTTCTGATAACATTAAGCAACTTTACACTGGAGTCAAACATATGGAATATAAAGGTTATAAAACAAGACTTGTGTGCCTTTCTGTGATATTGGCATACTAGACCAATATTGTCCAAAGGGCTTTAGCTTATCTCACTTGGTATGCCAATATCACGTAATGCGCATCAGCCCTGTATAATACCTCTAAATATTCTATAGAAAGGGAGAGAACTCTAGATGGGGTAAAGGGAAATAACTCGTGACAATCTCCTGTGCTTTCGAGATCCAAAATATTTACTTACATATACTTCGAGAAAACTGCCAAAATGATTGTCAAAGGGAGTTAACTCTTACATGTCACTATTATTTGTTATCCTGTTTTGTTGTTGTGTCAAAATTCTTCTGATTTATTTAATATTTACATTTGCAAACAGTGTGAAAATTTGTGCAATATGTTAAAATTAAATGACTGAGAGACGACAAGTGTGAATGCTTTTTAATTTATATGCCACTATTAAATATCGCTGGGAGCAAAGTATGGTGTTCTTTAGATGATCTGTTTGTGTCTGACGTATTCAAAAAGTCATTTGAAGACGGGGTGTTTAATCTAATCAGCTAAACAGAGTGAATCCCACTTGAGACACACACTGTGGAAATTAAAACCACCTCATTAATATTTCTGTATTTAAATGGACCAGTTTTTATGTTTTATGAATGGCAAAGAAGCATTAAATGGTTACTTCCGTCTGTATGTGCGAAAAATTGGTTATCGATCAATAACTCTTGAAACGATGGATGGATTCAATTGAAGTGGGCATATAAGCTAGGATAATAAAATACTTAATTTTGGTTACAATCCACCAATTTGTGGTAGAGTTATGGCCCCTTTTTCGACTTGGTTTCCAATCAAAAAAGCTTGATAGTGTGGATGGATTCAGTTCATATTGCTTCAAAATTTGCTACTGCTAATATTGATTGGTGGTTATAGTACTGTTGTTACTGCTTCTACTGCTAACATATTATTTATTCATGTATTTATATGGATGATGACACAGCAGATATAAGTCTGTGATGTTTGCATATCATGCTTTGTTAACGCTTATGCCTTCAATTTTAGTCCTCTGCGTAAAATTGTTATTTTTGTCATAGTATTATTGTACATAGTAGCTGAACAAGAGCTGCTGGTTTGGGTCAAACTTTCCATTGTAATACTACTGTATAGGTTGTATAACAACTATGTTTAAATTTCTTCGTAAGCCCATCATATCATTGAATGATATCTCGCATTCTCGACTCCATATTTAATATACCGGTAAGTACAAAATCATTCAAACTCAGAAAGCATAATAGATGTGATGTGTACTAGTCAGTAAGAATGTACAGTAAAACCACATTTAAAGACCACCTCAATAATAAGACTACCTCGAAATTTAGAGCACAATTTTCAAGTCCATTTTCACTGTTTTGCTCTTTATGCAACCTCAATATAAAGACCACCTCAATATTAAGACCAGTTTTCAAGGGTACCAAAGGTGGTCTTATTATTGAGGTTTAACTGTATAACTTTTTACTGACATATCTTAGTTGAAGGATACTATGGAATGCTTTGATTATCTGTAGAGTTAGTATTTAGAAGAATTACTTGTAACAAATATTTGTTTTAAAGTGTAGTGTCATCTAGTCGGATGTAAACTCATGGTGAGCTTTTGTGATTTCCCTGTGTCCGCTGTGTGTCGTCAATTTTCAGCTTGTTAACACAATAGAGGCCAGATTTTTATTCAGAACTTCATGAAACTTTATGATAATAATTTATAAAATCTAGGTAAAGTCGAAACAGGGTCACTTTCGTTTTAAAACTAGGTTATAAGGTCAAATCTTAGAAAACTCTTGTTAAGGCAGAAGAAGTCACATGTTTAATAAAAACTTCACGAAACCTTTTTTGTCTCTATGAAATCTGGGACAAGTTTGAAAATGGGTCATGTAGGGTCAAAAACTAGGTTACTAGGTCAAATCTCAGAAACTCGTGTTATCAAAATTGATGTTTCATTTGAGGAACACATTGAGTAATAAATTCTATCTGACTTAATCCTAAATAATGTGGAAAAAAGGGTATTGAAACCAACGAATGCTACATTGACTTATAAAACCCAGTTTATGACCTCGCACTTAAAAAAGCGAGAATCAAGATTTTCATAATGTTTTTATGAAATCTACGGATCAGTATTTTATGAAATATTGATTGTCACCAAGAACATGCATCTTATTGTTATGTTAATCTCAACCATGCATCACTATAATTCATACAGGTTGTTATGATAAAATATGTGTATCTAATTATTAAACTTTGATAAAAATCAAATATTTGTGTTTGTTTATGTGTTTAGGCTTAAAAAAAAAGTTTGATTCAAGTTTCCCGACCTACCCTATTTTTTTGCCTCGACCCTAGAACATTTTTTCGCGTTTTTACTTTTTTCCTTTTGGTAAACTTTTTTTAGTGATTTTTTCTTTAGGTTCATATTTCTGCCCAGTTATTAGATGCTTTATTCCAGCTAAAGAGCGTTATATTCACCTTGATTAAACATTATCCATGTTGAAAGGGAAAGGGGATTTGTCTCTTAACATATATTCATTTAAATCTATGTTTAATTTGCCATGTTTGAAAATAAAAAAATCTCAATTTTTTTTTTACCTACCTGCCCTTTGTTTAGGGGCATGAAACCTGAAACAAACATTTCTTTTTAGGCCATATAAATATGCCATGTTGGAGGTACTCAGTTGCACACACATAAGCTTAGTGCATACTAAGAAACTTCTGTGCGATAAATGGCTCTCTTTTTGGTCATGTACACTCGGAACATTGCATAAATTTAACTACAGTGTATTTCGTAAACATAAATATTTTCACTGCATACTGATATTTGATTTACCCAGGGAATGAATATCAAAATCTGGCTTGGGGCCAAAAAACACCCCTTACAGTACCTGGTCCTTTAGCTTGTTGGTATAGTTTTCATTATGAGCATTGGTTGATATAGATATCGTCTGCCTTCCACCTGTGATTCATTTGAAGAAGTTGTTGGTTGCAGACGATACAGGTACTAGTTGGTCACTCACAAACACTGGTTATAACAACTGACCGTCATGCATAGCGCTGCAACGATTAACTGATCAACGATAAAACAAAAAAACAACTATCTCAAGTTTTGAATCATGTACTCACTACCTCTGTCTTTTCTCCATTTCTTTCTTGTACTATGATGAAATATGTGGACATTTATAGTACAAATATATGGCCCTATCTTGTCAAATTCCGTTGTTAAGTCGCCATATCCTGGAGCGATACTTAGAATGCTTTCTATTCTATCCACTTGCCTATTGCATGCGCATTGTAATCTAAATGTATGTGGTAAATCACACAACAATTTAGACAGATATGTTTAAAGTAACCAAAGTTTGATTATTTTCAGTTCTTTTTTGGCGCAGCCGTATTAACATGGTTTTGCTATTTGCATATCAGTGTTGTGTAAACCAATCAAATCTTACCTTGACCCCCAATGCAATTTCTCTCCAACCGAACAACTTTTGTAACCTTGACACGGATTGGTTAACCTTTTGGTAAAAGGTACGTCAGCTTACCAAAATGCACTGAATTTCGGTGAATTTACTGAAATCCATTTTGGATCTGGAGTGACCAGCAATCGTAACATCTCGGCATTTTTTATGTTGCACAACAAAGCTTTACCTTCAAATTGCGCCGACCGTCTTTTTTCAAGATATTTCTTGTTTTATATTAAACCATATTGTTCTAATTCTACTTACCTAATCAATTGTTCATGTCTGGTCCTCACAAGCCGTCAGTTATTGAGCATTTTATGTTATTTTATGTATTTATATAACCGAACCAAATAACCGAAAACTGAAAGGACAGTAATCAAAACCGAACTGAGAGACACCTGTTGCAGCCCTAGTCATACATAGCAAAATACTGTTGGAAAACAGTGTGCGAACAGTGTCAAATTTGCACATAATGTCACGTTTGCTGTACATGACGTTATGGCGAAATTTCATGGTTATGAGCAATATACTTTTTGAGATACATACACTTGAAACTAAAATGACTAACGCTTCAATGGACTGCGCCGGGTGAGCGTTACCATGGTAGTGAAAGGAGCCAATGGGATCCATTTAATGTAAAACAAATTCCTCGCATTTATTTGAATCGAACGGGCATGAAATGCGGTTTAATATGGTATATCACTCGGAACACCTCGGATATATAAATATTTATTCCGAGCTCTGCCGGATACCGCCGAGTAGTTACGATTGATGGTATATATGTTATACTATTAAAAATTACCATATTGGTGTGACTAAGCGAGTCCTGTTTATTTTGGATCATCTCTCGTATAACTCCAATATAATAAGCCATTTTATATTTTCTTGAGCCATTATTCTGATCCGACTTATTGTAGAATTTACATTAGTGAAAGATAACAAAACACCAAGACAAAAATATTTCAGTTTGAATAATTTGCTTATTTGATAACAAAAACATTCAAGTTGGTAGGAGTCCTTTATTCAGAAATGCATTGTAAATAATTAGTAAGAATTTGAAAATAAATGCTAAATAAGTTTGTAGTGAAGATAAACATCTGTTATGATTTTCCATTTAGCAAAATTTATATTCTCAAAACCATTTATTTCACTCGTCCACATTCACATCCAACAGCAAGGTTAACCAAGGAAAACTTCCACTCATTTCGTAATTCACTAGGAATGGTGAAATCCAAATCATCATCATCTTCTTCTCGCATCACCAGAACATGTGTCTGGTAATAATATGGCTGACACATGAAGAACCCATGAACACATGATGTCTGTACGCAGACGACTTCCTTCACAAACCTTGGATGTACACTGGTTCCCAGATCCATCCATGTTGTGCCCGTGTTGCATTTCCATCGCTCATCTCCAGTTGTTGTCCTCTTGTCGATGGCTAGCTTGTCTGTCATGGCAGACGTATCAGTGGCATTAATTGTTTCTCTTGGCTCATTGTTAATGTTACGGTATGCAGCTTCGAAATTCATTTCAACCTGTTGGAACATTTTTTGCAATATCGACTGTTTTGCCTGGGTAGAGTTCTGTCCAATGTAGGCATTGTTGATGACGCCAAATACCGTAGAGATAAACAATGATACGAGTGTTCCCTGAAATGATTAAAACAGACAAAGCGATGAGACAAATATATATATATGGTCGCTACAGGGTCACCGCTCCAGATTGGCTCTTCCAGTAACAACAACCTGACTTCAACAACTATCATTTGAGTGCCGCTGTACGATTTCCAACCTCTTCTGTAATTAAGTGACGTCATTTCAATAAAACGCAACTATTTGCAGACATGAAACTGTATTTACTCCATATGGTCACTTCGTTTTCATATTGCCATATGGGGCAACTATTGCTTACTGTCAGTACAATATGACGTCACTTGTGACGTTTTCTGGAAATGACGTCACTTAAACAAGAGTTTGGAAATCGTACAGCGGCGCTCATATCTTGAAATGCTTCTTTTGTATTTTAAGTACATTTAAAATACAGTTAGACAGTCGATCCTTGTGACGTTTTCTGGGAATGGCGTCACCTCAAAGAAGAGGTTGGAAATCCAATAACAGCGCTCATTTTGTGCTATATTAGGAATTAACTACCAAGGAGCAAAGTATCTACGATATTCTGAATGTGTCTCCAAATGGTGTGGCTATGGAGATGTTGCGCTGGACATGTTAAATCGGGTACTTCCAATGTTTTACTTTCTTGCTCATGTTGTGCCAATGTCGACAGAATATATGAGGCTTTAACAAGTATTTTAACTAACCCCATTGACCCTGTTTGTTTCCTCTGCCCTGTTCTTTGTTCGTTCCACCATAAACTATTTATGGAATATGATATTTTGTCAGGTGTTAGCAACAATTTAAAGCAATACCAAAATTTTACAATGGCACTGACTTTATCTCGGATAAAAAAAGGCGGGAACAAAGTAATACCATCTGAACAACTGTATTTTTGTTGGAGATGTTAACATAAATAGAATAGTTTTCACTGAATAACGTACGTGTTTATCCATATGTTCAAATAGTCACAAAATAGACTAAAGGTATTGTATTCTCAAGCTGACAAAAAATGTATGGTGTCATTTTTTCAACTTCACTTTGAACGGAAAATACCATGGTTTAATATTTCAAATTTGAATTGTACGCTTGACAGTATGTGAATAGTAAGAAGTTGCTTCATTTCAAAACACCGAAACCACATTCAGTTGCCCCTAGTCATGTAACTCCAAAACCACATTTAGTTGCCCCTATTCATGTAACCATATATAGCTGCTCTAGTCATGTTACACGAAAGTCACATATTGTCATATGAAAACATTACTCCAATAGATACACAGTTCTGAAATATTCCGAGACTTATACAGCAGGTTCTTGTGAATACTCCCGTAATCACCACCTGTTCTCCTGCTATTTTTTAATAAATCAATGTTTTTTTGTATAGTGTATGGGAAATAGCGTGGGCTTAGCTTGAAAGTCAATCTATTGCGTTTAAGACAGATGCTATCAATGCGATTAATAGTGAGGATAAAGCACCTGTGGCAATTGTAGCGACAATGCGTGGTACATGATGTATGTCTTTTGATAGTCCAGCCATGGACGTCACATCTCTATACTGTCGCTGTACAACTCTGTTACGAAGACGCGTGTAAAAGTCGGAGTACAGAGACACGTATCCGGGGCTAGTCTTTTGACAACTTTTATGTTTATGTGACTAATTCATAAAACAGAACAGACTAGACTGTCAGACGAAAGTCAGGTGAATCTTTCAATAGGATCGGCTGTCTAACTGTATTTTAAATGTCCTTAAAATACAACAGAAGCATTTCAAGATATGAGCGCCGCTGTACGATTTCCAAACTCTTGTTTAAGTGACGTCATTTCCAGAAAACGTCACATGTGACGACATATTGTACTGACAGTAAGCAATAGTTGCCCCATATGGCAATATGAAAACGATGTGACCATATGGAGTTAAGTTTAATATTGTTTCTTGCTTGCAAAAAGTGACATCACATTTTGCGTTTTCATGAAATGACGTCACTAACAGAAGAGGTTGTAGAGCTCATATGTATTTGAAAATGAAAAAAATAATCTTTAAAGCAATGCCTGAGAAACTTGGCGCAAACAGGATAGCTACTTTTTCACGTAAGTACTAATAAGGCATATTCACAAATCATATTTCTCCGGACATATCAAGATATAAGTAAAGGGTGGCGTCACACGCGGGAAATGGACTCAAAACAAGACCGAACGAATCAGAACACGGAAATAAAACAACAACGCATCATCTATAAACTCAATTATATGGATATGGAATGACACGTGACTACATTTTATTAAAATGGTTTGCTAATATGTCTTTTAAGATGATGTTAAAATACATGTACATGTATTTAAATACAAATACAGACGTGTACAGAAAACAGAACGACAAAGGGTCATCTTAATGTCCGTATTCTGACAACACCGTATCGTGGCCCCTAACATACATGCATATATAGACGGGCGACTTACGGTGCGTTATCACCATTGCTCACCAAGAGCATAATGTGCTTAAGCGAACGTAACTTAATTAAATATAATTATCTAAAATGCACAAGCAGTGACATAGAATGATAATGTGTTATGAATAAACAACATACCAATGTACAGGTAAAACAACACTATTTCAATGTTAAAATAATATGAACAACATTCAAATACTTAAACAAAAAAAAATTTAAATGCAAAATTTTAGCTCTAACATATCTAATTTGTACTATATAACGAAATATTTAGATAAAAACAAACTAAAAATGATATTTATAGCTGCTAGTTGAAACAACAGTACATGCTTATTAAAAATTTGCGCATGTAGAAATACCAACACATATCTAAATACGTAATATATCATCACCTTCATGTTGAAATCCGGAATCCAAACTGAATACTTGTTACATATAACAAAGGTCTTATATATCAACGATTTACCACAACCCACATCCAAGTTTTAATACTAATGAAAAGTGAGGGATCTTTCGAAAGTAAGCAAGCAAAGTACATCACTTGTAAGTGAGGGTTGCCACAGAAATACAATTTGACTTAATCTGAACAAATTGTTGGTTATTATTAACAAGTTGTCAAAATGTAACGAACTACATGTGTATTTGAATTAACAAATTCCAACATTGTGGAAAGCTTAAAATATCTTCGTAATTTGGCAATGCAGAAATAATATATTCGTTTTTACTGTAGACATGCATTTAGTGGTCTTCGACATTTGTAAATACTATACTTAGATTTGCACCTATAATTTATATTTTTAATGTTGATTTATAGTGCTTCTACAAATTACTATTGATTATTGTCTGTGACATTTCAGCGGCATTTAAATTAAATTTCAAAGACAGTCTTACACAAAGAAAGCTGTTCTTGTGCATATTGAATAGTGCATTTTGTTTATATACGATGTTAAAAAGATTAAACAAATATTTTTTAAAAAGTCAAAGATGATTAGCACAAAATGTTGTTTTTTTGTTATGTTAAATAAAAAATAATTATTAGAAGTACGAAATTAAATAGGAATTAAGCAACATTATTTACGAAACTGTTTCTCAACACCAATGCCTTTTTACAATAAAAAGCTGACGGATTAAGTAGAACATTTTTATCCTGGCTTTTCATTAGTTGGTTGAATTTAAACATGTTTGGTCTCATATAAAAATACTAACCAAGTGTATTGTTTCCTTAATGTATCATACAACGGACAGCTGATAACAAAATAATATTAAAAAAATAAATCGAACATAGTCCAGCCACGGACGTCACATCTCTATACTGTCGCTGTAATGTATATTTGTGTTGCAAATGCGTCTCCGCACCTTTCCGAGTCAATAGTTCAATGTTTCGTCATTCCTTTCCTGTTAATTTCGCACATGCTGCGGAGAGTACATTGGATGAAATATTATATTTTCTGTTATTAAAAAGATGCTAATAGGTATCGAAACTGTGCAAACGATTACTTTTTCTCATTACAGTCGGGAAATAGTGACAAGTTCACAAGACTTAGCAAGTTATTGCTTTAAGTAATGGGTTTGCAAGTACGGATATCTTGCCAGCAAAGCTACTCCATGAAACATACTATTTTTCATTTGTGATCAAAAATGCTGAAATAGGAGGGGCCGAATCACCAGCAAATCATTTCTCTTTGCCGTGTAATGTCGTCTGGTTCGTTTAAAAACAATCGTAATCAATGGACAGGCCACCCGGCTAGCTCAGTCGGTCGAGCGCTCTACCGCTAATCTAGAGGTGTTGAGTTCGAAACCCGAACAAGGCGTACATACTTCCGTGAAAATCTGACTGACGATAATACATCATAGGTCATTCTCCTCCGCCTGTGAGCTCTGACTTATGCAAAGGAGCTGTCACGTATCCAAGTAGCACAGGGCACATATTCACAAACGCCTTAAGACTGAAACGTTTTTATTACCATATAGATCTTAATAAAAGTTGGCAAAAATGTAGAATGGGCAACACCAAATATTCTGACCAAAATTCATCCATTTAGGTTGAACGAAAACGAAAGACCGGAACTGTACATTTTGCAAATTTAAAGTCTAAGTCTGAGTTTCAGTCTTAAAGTGTTTGTGAATAAGGGCCCTTGTTAGGTCGAATGACCGCTGTATATAACTGTTGATACTGTAATACTGTTGAGAAACGGCGTAAAGCTCGAAACAAACACATGTTTATTACAGGGACGTCTTCGAACGTTGTTTCTCTTGCATAACAGAACATCAGCCGAGTTCAAATTCAAAAAGAAGAAGAAACAACTACATAATGCCCAACTAGTTTGATAGAAGTGCTCTACCTTTGTTATGAGGCGATATTGACGTGCTATCGAACGAAATAAAACCCACTCGGCCAAAAAACATTTTGCGACATCCCGTGAGGTATATACATGTAGTGATAAAAAATAGTTCATGATATCTTCTACCCAAATTTCAACTCAAAAGCAGTTCAAAATATTTTTGAAGAATCAAAATTTTATCCAGCCAACATAATAATGAACAAAGGGTTAATATAACAAACAGACTTACTAGTACATGTACTAACAAAATGTATGATGGGTTTATTCAGTAAAGAAACACTATAAATCAACGTACTAATTGTGCATGTTTAAGTGTATGGTAAATTCGTGACAACTGACGAACTATTGAAGCTTCTTTGTTGTGATGTAATTATTTATTCTACAATTGAACTTATTATGCAAAATATTCGTTTTGGCGCTTAAGTTTATGTGAAACGGTAAACCGTTTTTCTTGCCCCAGCCACAATTACAGTAAAACCTCAATTATAATACCACCCTTAGGACCCATTAAAACTGGTCTTCTTGTACCATTGATCATTAAGACGTTTTGGAGAGGGTTGGAATGTAATTTGTGTATAGCCCTATGACACAAGTATTTTACTTGTACCATTGATCATTAAGACGTTTTGGAGAGGGTTGGAATGTAATTTAGTGTATAGCCCTATGACACAAGTATTTTACTTGTACCATTGATCATTAAGACGTTTTGGAGAGGGTTGGAATGTAATTTAGTGTATAGCCCTATGACACAAGTATTTTACTTGTACCATTGATCATTAAGACGTTTTGGAGAGGTAAGGGAGATAATTGACTGTATAGCCCTATGACACAAGTATTTTACTTGTACCGTTGATCATTAAGACGTTTTGGAGAGGTAAGGGAGATAATTGACTGTATAGCCCTATGACACAAGTATTTTACTTGTACCATTGATCATTAAGACGTTTTGGAGAGGTAAGGGAGATAATTGACTGTATAGCCCTATGACACAAGTATTTTACTTGTACCATTGATCATTAAGACGTTTTGGAGAGGTAAGGGAGATAATTGACTGTATAGCTTAATGACACAAGTATTTTACTTGTGCCATTGATCATTAAGACGTTTTGGAGAGGTAAGGGAGATCATTGACTGTATAGCCCTATGACACAAGTATTTTACTTGTGCCATTGATCATTTAGACGTTTTGGAGAGGTAAGGGAGATAATTGACTGTATAGCCCTATGACACAAGTATTTTACGTGTACCATTGATCATTAAAACTTCAATTTTAATTTTTTTTATTTAACCAGCATTTCATTTTCATTGAATCTATACCAATGGAATTTTGTCTGAGTAACTGTTGTTACCCACTGTATATTTGTGCCCTTTTTATCAAAATCAACAAGGAGAGGAACCGGAGTTTTAACTAAAAATAATTGAGGAGCGATTTTAAAACGTATATGAGCGCCGCTGTACGATTTCTAACCTCTTCTTTAAATGACGTCATATCCAGACAACGTCACATGTGACGTCACCATGTACTGATCGTAAGCAATATGGTTCTCATTTGGCGATATGAAAACGAAGTGACCATATGGAGTAAAAATTGTTTCCTGCTTGCTAATAGTGTCATCACATGTTGTGTTTTCTTGAAATGATGTCACTTACCGAAGATGTTGTAAATCCCACAGCAACGCTCATGTAGAGTTTGACAACTGTTGGCGCTATAACAACATGTAAGCCTATATTCGCAGGATAGTCGGTGGGATCCAAGCTCATATCGATACAGCTGCTACCGTTAGTGCAGTGACAGCCGTTGGTTTGGCAGAGTGGACGGATACTGATAAGGAGTAGAAATATGTTTTTTCAGGTTTCCCGACCTAAATTTATTGAATGACGAGATGTTCTGATGATAAATTAGTAATGTAAATACCCATTGCTGTAACATAAGGTCTTGCTGTTCTTTATGCACGTAGATCTATGTACTTTTACAGTGATATACAACAGTCACGATCATGGTTAGATTTTCATGATTTGTTCGTTTTTAAATAAACAAATGAAGAATTATATTCATTGTAAAGATACACGGTACTAGTACTAGTTAACCTAGATACCCTTCCCAAATAAGTGAGCGAACCCGGTTTTAAACTGGGTTTAATCCGAGTTAAACACGGTGGGTCTTTTAGCTTACCGAGCAGGTTTTTTCTAGGCAAAATATGGGTTTTCAAAGAGAGAAAAAATTTACAAAAAATAGTGTTTTTTTCTGAGTTCATGTGGTTTTTAACACTCTTCTGCAGAAGTTGGTTTTTTATTGGCTTAAAGTGAGCAAACGCGAAGTTTAAGACCCACTTGAACCAACTAACTTATTTCCAAAAAGACTCGCTTAAACCCCACATTTTTGTACATGTAAAATAAAACCAGAAAAAAATCACCTTTTATTAAAAACATAGAAAGCGAGTTTTAAGCGAGTTTTGGTAAAAAAAAACCTCTTTTCATTACGGTAGGGATATAGAGCTATAACGCTGAAGTATAAGACGCGCTCTAACCGCCTGTTAATAACGTAGACTACTTCTCTACACACTGATGTTTCACTTCTAATGTAAGTATTTATCACGTATGTACCATAATAACGGTTCAAGCTTCGAATAAGAATTTGTTAAACAAGGACAGAAGTTGACAGCTCGTTAGCTGGTGCAAGCGATGATTATTATCAGTTCATTCATATGTGCGAAATCCGGCATTACGGAAACTATCGACGATTTTCGGCCTGTCACATGACCAACTCACGAAAATTGTCAAAGTTGTCAATTCATTTACTTATTGATATTTATCAACAACGATGAGAAGTCCACTGTACAGCGTTCTTATAATATGGATCTTTATTTACGATGCTAAAGGTAAATGAGTATATAAACATATAAACAATTGCGTGTCTTTGTAGATCAATTATATATATAGCTATAGATCTACATTTTTATATATTATTTACTACGCGTGGTAACATAACTTCGTAGATATACACATTGAAAGAAAAAAACACTTTGAAATAAAGAATCTTACGCGCATTTTTATAGCAACATTACATTGAATTCAGATTATGGTATTAGAAAATATTAAAATTAGAATTTGCCAAGGCGTCCAAATCAAGCTGATGACGCAGAATGTAGTGATATTCCAGATTCAATGTTTTGTATTAATTAACATTTGCGTGTAATTGCGAAATAAAAACAAAATATATTTTCTAATGCATTGATAACTACACGATGAATAGTCATACCGTCAAAAATGTACTCTATAAACGACATTATCTATCCAATATGACATATTTTATTGTAACACGTTCTGGCAGTTTGGCTTATCACCTCTTGATCAAAATCACCTGCAATTATTTCCACTTAAAATCGGAAATCTTGATCTTACCTTTTAACCCCGAGACTAAGGGTCTATTGTAATTGTAGGATGTACTTTTGACGGTTTTATAACAGCATTGTCTTAATACCTATTTTTGAGCAGGACGCGACAGCTGCATAAAAATGAAGATGTTTTCTGGTCAATAATCATTACGTTACTTGGAATCTAATAAACGTGTTATCACTGGAAAACTCTTCGTTTTGTGTTTACTGAATCTGCACTGAACATTTTACCACAACAAACCACCTGACCCCCATAACAGCGACAAAGAATTCAACAAAATAACTCAACATAAAAGCTCAAATTGATAATTTGTACATATATAGACATATTTATTTCAACATAAAATGTACAATTTACGTGGCAATATAAAACTAAGACTTACATTACTACAATATGTATGAATCAATAAAGCCATATCAATCAACATTAAATGTTAAGGATAAAACAAACATTGAAAATGTTCAAGTAAAAACTCTTATTTCCATTGTGGTCCTTATTTCTACATTAAATGGAGGATATCAAATAAGTGTTGTATTAGTACTAAAATTATTGAACGAGTTGAGTAAAATGATATGAAGCCCGTCTCTTCTTTGTTCTTTAGCTTTCTTGAGTGTTTAAGACCATTTGGATTGAATGTATCAAAATTTGGAGATGCGGACATTTTATGATAATTTCGAACTTTTGTAAAATGTAAACAAACGGCGCAGAGACTTCGTTTCGTTTTAGTTACGCTCATTTTGCATCATGAGAATATGCGCCTTGTGTCATATGATTTCAACGCATCGCAGAAACCTGCACAGATATGTGATAAATAGATCCATATATATTAGCTGGCCAAGAGCAAACTGTGATAAAATATTCACAAATACAGCGACAGAAAAATGCACCCCTTCCTGATAAAATCTAATTCATTCGTGCCTAACTTTTTTTTATTTCTTTATTTATTAAAGTCTCATCAATGTACCATCATAAAATATATACAATACAAATGATAACAATAAATTACATTGCCAAAGTGACTCCATTCCTTGAAACTTCCCTTAGATGCTTCTGGATATTCTGGGAAAAGTCACGTGCCGCAACTCAAATAATGTCCAGGGTTTCCCTGGGAATTTTAATCTAGGGGTCCCTGGACCCTCATGTTTGATAAATTGTGGGTCCATGGTAAATTTATAGGGTCCCAGATATGCAGTTTATACTTGACAAGTTTATTTTAGTAGTCCCATTGATGCACAGTAAGGTGAAAATGGGAGTCAATAGAAAGAAAAAAGAGCCAGGGACTCAAGATTTCTGCATCAGGGAAATCCCTGATGTCATTGTAATTTAGGCAAAATTGTGATTATGATAATTATATATATTATACCTCATTTTAATTTTTCCTTATGCCCGGAGTCCGGGAATTATCGTTACCCCAATCGTCACGTGATAGCGTACCAAACGCCAACAACATGGCTGCCAAGAGGTTCGCTTCTTTGACAGAGGATGATTTAAGCAAAATAACTGATGCTAAAGATTCATTTAACACAAAACATATTATATATCTGCAAACAAAAATGGTATCCATTAAAATTCGGTATAATATAACCAATAAAACATGACATTGCGGGCCATACGCATGTTTACATACTGGGCAGTCCGTTAACATGCGTATGGCCCGCAATGTCATATTTTATTTGTTAATTAAAAGCCCTAACATGCGAACATTTTGATATGGACATTATAGTTAGCCTTTATTTATTTATTTATTAATGGTGCGTCTTTGTGCAAGTATAAAATATATATAGACAATTGAAAGAACACAAAAACGTTGCACACAGACATTCTTATAAGAATTTTAACAGAATTGACAAGCACATGCATCATACATAAGAATCTAAGCTATATATATATATGTACTCTGTACATTTAAAAATGCACATTTTTTACCTATGATATGTCTTATAAAGGTCATTTTAGTGTGTTTTAAATCTCATTTTGTTATGGAAATACCCGTGGATTGAAAGAGAATTAAGCCGAATTGGTAAGGGGGGTTAGAACATGTAGCATGAATAATAGAAGTGAAAGAACTGCCGAATGCGGAAAGGGGAACTTAACATACATCTAAAACATAATACTATATTCAAGTACATCGTACTAAGTACTTGACTGTTGAACTACATTGTATATATAATATATTTATGTACGTATTTCACAAACAATCGTTAACTACTTAATACACACTAGAAGCGACATTTTAAACAATAGAGAAAACTTCATTGTCAAACTTGTTATTACTGTTCTTCTAAAATAGTACATTGTCGTTGTAATTTCGTGATGTAAATAAGAATAAACGAATTATTTTACGATCTCGTGTAAAACATAAACATACAATGTTGTCAAAAAGCAGTAAGTATCACTTTGACGAGTCTTTCTTTTCATAAATAACATTATTAATTTCATGTGCATCTCAAAGCAAATAATATGAATTTCTTTAAGTTTGCTTGTACATTTTTAAATTAAAGGCAGTCATGTTTGTTTAAGCTGTGTTCATTTTCTTGAAATATCATGTGGTTATACCATGTAAAATTCAAAGATGTACAATCATTCAATGAAATAATGACCTGAACCTTAGGCAAAAGTATGAAATAGCATCAAAATGGAAAAAAAAACCTCTACAAACCGGAAACCTCTGCAAACCGGAATTTTCAACCGGTCCCGAAGGAGTCCGGTTTAGGGAGGTTCAACTGTATACAGATTAACCATACAGCGATTTACAGCCTTAGAACTGTAAGGAAAAAAATAGTGGGGATATAACAGCTATTAATCGCCATAATTATGGTCATTAAATTGTACTAAACGATTTAATAACTAGATAAAAAGTGACAAAAAGCGACAACATATAATACAATACACGGAGAAGCAAATAACGTCTATACTAACGAAATAAAGTCGTGTCTTGATGAACACAAAAAATCGGTCAATGTCGCTACCGGTATACATAAATACACATACATATTGTGTGAAACTGTCATCAAGATAGAATTTGAGCAGAACTTGCACTGTCTTATGCATGTGGTGTTCCCTGTAGCAACTTATTCTCCCTCTTTCATACAGTGTGCATATTCTTCTATAAATTATCATACGTTATCCTGATTTTTTGGTGATGATGATTCGCCGTACGTACTTTTAAAAATTAATTTGTAGAAAGCACTTTGAAATGAGTTCAAAGATTGCTTATGTCTTATTTCTACGAGAATTTCATTCCATACTTCCATATCAGAATAATTGAACGTTTGTTTCAACTATTGTGTACGTGGTATTTTACATGTCAAATCTGCATTTGTTTCAGATCGTAGTTCATATTTATTGTTTTTAGATTTTTGTATTACTAGTAACTTACAAAAGTATTTGGGGCAAGGGTATTTACAGCTTTATATATTTGAATTCCTATCTAATATTTGTATTTTATTGTAAATGGAAAAAAAGTTTTTTCACTTCTTAAGTGCTGACTTGTGCTGATTTGCATATTTTTGAAATTGTGTTTAAAATTAAGATCGGTCTATAGTTGCTCATATCTTTATTTGATCCTTTTTTGTAAATTTGTAATACATAAACTTTTTTTAATCTATCCGGAAATACACCAGTTTCAATGCTAGTGTTGATAAAGCTTGCTATTGCTATTACGGATTGATCAGAACATATCATATTCAAATATTTAAAAGTTTTTAATATTTGGACCTATTCAATCTTCACCAGTTGCCTTTCTACGGTTAATGTTATCTATGATGTGTTTAACTTCTAGAATCGTTATGTACTCTTTATTAAAGAATCTAGGTTTCAATTAACTATATAAATGGCGTTTTAAATTAGCTAAGGATCTCTTATCAAACCCTAATTTATGTAAAAAGGCGTGAAATATTTATGAAATGGTCATTAAATGCACCGAGAATCACATGCAATGGTATAGATTCAATAAAATGGATAATTCAAGAATTAATTATAAGATTTTTACATATTGTTTGTCTGGAAGTGGCAGTAGGTGTAAAAACTGGCAATTTGATTTTATCCAAAATATGAATAAACTAGGTTTAGAGCAAACAACTGGATTAGGTGAGAGTATTTCATCCAAATGTTTCTGTGATAAAGTTGTTAATTTGTGCATGTCTATCTTTAGAAATGAATGGAAAACCCAAGTAAATAGTGATACCGGAATAAGTGGCAGAGGCTGTAACAAGTTAAGAACGTATAGATTGTTTAAACAAAATTTTGAATTAGAAAGGTATTTGTCATTGTTTTTTCCAGTTAGGCATAGAATAGCTCTAGCCAAATTCAGATGTGGGGTTGCACCAATAAGAATTGAAACTGGACGTTACGAAAATATTGCTGTTAATAATAGACTGTGTCAAATCTGTAATACAAATAGCATAGAGACTGAATTACATGTACTGTTACACTGTCCTGCTTATAATAGTATCAGATATGAATTGTGTAATGCATGCTCTGAATATAATGTCACTTTTAAAAATCTCACTGATGTTGAGAAACTTATATATATTCTCTCCAACAATGATATTGTTAAATTTTCCGCCAAAACCTGCTTTATGATTTTACAATTGAGGGAAAGTATTTTATATAGATAATGTATTATTACCTTGTATTATATTACTAACAACCTTTTACAAAACTGATAAATAGTCATTCTTATGTTTTAATGTCACACGATTATAGTTCAAAATTAAATAGTTATGTTAATATGTTAATATTTTGGCTACTCGATAGTCTTATAATATATCGTATAAAGTTTGTATAATTTTATGTATGAGGTGTATGCTTATATAGTCTCTTATAATTCTTATTTGAATGGCTTTGTGCAATGTTTTATGTTTGTTTTTATAGTCGTTACTATATGTATATCTATGTTTTGTACAAAGATGAGACTTGAATAAATAAATATATGCAAAGCTCTTAGATAAATAAACTAATACGTTTTTCACAACCTTTTCATTACTGGTTTGAAACAATTCTCTATTTTTTTTGTATTCATGTATTTTGATTTGTCTATACTATATGGGATGAATTTATTTCTATACTCGTAGCTATAATATATTTTGCATTCAAACAAAAAATGAAACTCATCTTCTCAACAGTTGCAGAACTGACATTTTCTTTCAAATAAAGTCATTGTGTTGGGTTTGGCACATATAGGGAAGTACTGTATATCACACGAGTGTGTCAAAATATTTCAGCTGATCGGTCGTAAAGATAAAACTTAAATTTCACATCGGGCCCTTCATGTGCATCATTTATCAGACACCTGTCACTAATGTGTGACCCTGTGGGAATCCTTGTTAATTTGCTGTCACCAATACACTTGAAGGGTCTTTCACTGAACCCTCGCGGACAAAAGAAAGAAATCAATATATTTTATTCGGCGCAGCCGCACTAACATGGTTCTGCTATTTGCATATCAGTGTTGTGTAAACCAATCAAATATTACGTTAACCACCAAGGCGATTTCTATTCAACCTAACAATGTTTGTAACACTGACGGGAATTGGTTACGAAGGGTACGTAACCTTACCGAAATTCACTGAATTTCGGTGAATTTACCGAAATCCATTTTGGATCTGGAGTGACCAGCAATCTTAACATCTCGACATTTTTTATGTTGCTCAACAAATCTTTACCTTCAAACTGCACCGATCATATATTTTCAGGATATTTCTTGTTTACTCATAATCTTATAAATAACTGTTTTGCTTTCAATTATATCAAACTCGTATCAACAAACTGATTTATTAATAATACAAACAATAAACACTAAACATATTAGTAACAAGAAATATATTTAAAGAAGATGGTCGGCGCAATCTGAAGCGATTATATAAGTTGCAATGTGTTTGCAAAACATTGCCAATATGATACAATTGCTGGTCACTGGACTATGCTACATTATAGTAACTCCGATACCTGTACGGGGAGATAACTTAACGTACATACAACAAAATTTCTTAACGTACATAATAGGGGCCCCCAACGCTGAATTTATATACGCTGTAAAATATATTTATTTCGATGATATGTTAACAATTACAGGGAACTTTCTAATGACAACACTTGTTTAAATCAAATGGAATAAGGGAGTGAATTAATAGAAATTAATTAAGTTAAAACTTTACATCATGCTCAACTAATTTTGACACATATCTATACAACGCTACTTACAGAGAAAGTAATTGTTTGCCAGAACCAAAGACCTAAATACCATAGTATTTAGGTCTTTGCCAGAACCCCTATATATATACGTATACAGTAAAACCTCACTTAAAGACCACCTTAATAACAAGACCAACTCGAAATTAATAACTCGAAATTCAATATGTGGATATAACATGTTATAAAATGATAAATTCACTCGCGTTATAATTACATGTGACAAATGTCATAAAACTCTTTTCTAACAGAAAAAATGGGATACAACATCATCTCAGTTTACGCTTAATGCCTTATCAATTTTAAGTGTATACAATCTATAAATTTACTTTGGCTTAGTAATACGCTCGCTCTGAATATAGTCACTGTTTAACGATCAATTTAATAGTTAAATTAATTCTTATTTCGGTTCCCTTGGGGCATTGATAGTCTTTAAACAGTAAGCGCCGAAACGTCAAAATGAGGCGTGATCGAGGTGAATTCACTGTGTGTATATATCACGCGTGTAACACGCGGCGTTCACGAGTTTCAGTCTGCATCACGACCTTGTCCAGTATAAACAATGTTTAAGTTCAGTAGAAACATTCACTGATGCGTCGGAAGGTTTATTGCTAATTGTCAGGTTCATGATAAAAATACATATACCACAGGATATTGTCACGAGTTATTTCCCTTTATCCCATCTAGAGTTCTCTCACTTTGCCCCTTCTATAATATATGTATATACGATCATGTATAGTACATAATACGTGTAATGTTCAGGTGGTCTTATTATTGAGGTGGTGTTTAAGTGAGATTTTACTGTATGTTATGCTCTTCTAAAGAAATAGAATAGAAGTATCTATCCATTTATCATTATTATAACTGCATTGCTATGGAAACAATATTGACCGTTTTAAGAGCATGTTTAATAATGAAAAGCTATACACTATCTACTAAACAAAGCAGAATAGATGAATGGAAATTAATTGGACTTTGTCATTGCTTCTTTCCTTGGCGTATTACCATATAATTTTGTGTATAACAATCAGCTCATTCTATCAGTTAGAAATACTTTAATATGTCATTCCAGTTAGATACTCTAGATGTTTATAGACTTCTTCCAGGCCTTTCAGGGCTATTGTTCTACAGTGCTTTGATTGCATTAGGAAGGAGACCACAGCGCTTTGATATTCACAGGGCGCTAAAACATTTATCACTGCGTCTGCAAAATTACCCTGTGGTGCCACTTTAAATGTATGATAGATTAATCTGGTACTATGTTATACGTGTATATTTATGTAAAAAAAAGAAATATTATGGAGATTATTATTCTCTAAAACTCATCTAGAGACCACAATATAAAGGCTGAAATTTATATTAAAAAAAACCCATGAAGGGGCTGGGCGATATCCTCTCCCTCAAACTACCGACCCCCGTATGCTCCTACCCCGGTGGTTTAACATTCTGGGAGAAATCCAACACTTCCAAAATGTTACTTAGCGTCTGAGTGTCGGAGTCGAATCGGACCCACACTTGTATCCCCCTCCCTCCGTGTATTTCCAGCATTTTCGTTATGAATAAATAATGATAAGTGAACACATTTACTGTTCCTATTTATTGAATGAAATCAACACTTGACTGGCGTTAAAGGAATAAATGAAACAGACAGGCAACATAAATGCTTTTTCAAAAACACACTCTTATTAAACGTGAGCCATACCAAATTCTAATTCTGTTAAAGGATAATTTATAGACACCTAACTATCAGGCAGGAAAAAAACTAATTAAGTGTCGATGAAAACAAATTTTATCTTTTGTATCTACAACATCATTCTCCCATTACGCGACCATATAACAATTGAAACATGTATACCTTAAAGGAATTTTGGCGTAATAAAGACTTGCATCGGTAGAATTGCCGGTGTATACAGGGGGCCAAAACTAATATATACCAATCACTCATTTAGCATAACTAAGGCTGGCTACGTTCACCACTTTGGTATGATTTGAATACTACGTAGAGACTTCTCTAAAAAGTAACTTCCAATAGAACATCACCTTGCAAATATTTACAAAACAAACAATAACATATATTATGAGCCAGAAGACGAGTTACCATCAGTTTTTGTATTTGCGTTTATTTATCGTCGCCACCGGTTTGACATATGGGCGACGCCTCCAGAAGAATGTTAGTCATATTAGATTTTTGGAGGATAGTGCATGATACAGAAGATGTCCCAGTTCCAGAAGCACCCCTGGTTCTTTTACGTGCTCGAAGTAAAGCATCATACACGGGACCTCGGTTTTTAAAGTCTCGTCCGAAAGACTGTTAGTACGGTCAGTGATGGAGCGGGGACCCTGGATTACAAGTCCAGCGTTTTACCACTGGACCACGGATCCGCTACAAGTAGAGATTCATGAATAGTGTCCGTTAAATATAAGGGTGTGAAAAGGATTGCGCTAGTGCATAGCTACGAATCGTTTGCGTAATATGCCCCGGGGGTAGTTATATTTACTACGGGGAGGTAAAAACATAACTTAGATATGAATTTATTGCTTATTTCTATTTCATAAAGTCAGATGTCACGAAACTTTGAAGACATGATGTTAAATTCACGCATAAGCTTCCCATTGAAATACATCGCATACTTTGCTAAATTTAAATTTCTGGACATAAGATTCACTTATGTATTTACGATTTCATTCCTTCAAAGCCGTTTTCAAGTTTTTTAGCTGTTGTATATAAGGTGTCAGTTATGTTTCATTATCTGACTGTATAGTCCAGCGTAGGACGCATTCTGCTTAGCACTTGGCTTGGTCGGCGGTTATTTCCCTATATCCCTTCTTCCCTCCTAGATAAGAAGGGGTAGCTGTTGACCTTGTCAGGGGTTCTGTGGAGTCGTCTTTACGCATATTTTCTGTTTGTCTCTTGTTAGAGACGAACAAACTGCATGATGCGTGTATGTGGTCGCACGGTCATGATACGCTCCTTGTCTGTTTTCCCAAATATCGTAGCATTTATGAAATAAGTTTTTATACGATTAAATTATTGTTAATTCAATTAATATTACTTACAATTCACCACAAATTACAACAAATATGTTCTTACACGGCCCGTGACCACGACCCGCAATTTTTATATAGGTTCCTGAAATTCTATTATTATATGATACTGTCTAAGATATAGCCTAACTTAGGGATCAGTTATATTAAAGTAGATCGCTATTTGTTATTGCGAACGTTTTACCACGGACATTTAAACCTTACGTTTTATAGGCAGGGAAACCAGACAGGGAGCGTATCATGATATGTATTCCATTTAGTATCATACTGTTATCAGAATAAAAACTCAATACAAAAATGTTATTTTCCAACCATCAGGTCGGAAATATTCAAATAAAACAAACACTCGGACTGCACCAGTATGTTGAATTACCTCCCTTTAACATATGCAAATTTAAAAACCTCTTTGAATTAATTAAGGAAATTTATATATCAAATCCAAGCAAGGGAGGTGGTGGGTGACTGTTAGATATATACTAATATTTTAAAAGGAAATGGTGTTTGTTTATTTTTTGTCTACGGAAATTCCCGGAAACGCACGAAGATCAACCCGAACAATGTCGGAATTGGTCGAATGCGATATATACGATTTGATCCTCAACAACAGATTGTGTAGAATCAAAGTACTGGAAGTGCTAACAAAGATTTTACCATCAGTGTCGCGAATACATGGCACATAGTGGTTCATGTTAAAGAGTTATTGAAACTTATTTATCTATGTTCTACAAGCAGAATCTTATGTTCAGCGTCTTACATGTTAGGAAGTTTTCCAGCGGGTATTTTCGTGTACATGTATTCTGTTTTATTTGAGTGATGGCAGAAGTGTTCGATGCACCCCCCAGGTATAATATGAAGTCAATTTCGGATAACCGTTGCTAGTATAAGCATGACACATATTACACGATCATACATAGAGCATTTATCACATATATAGCCTACAGCAGTTGTACGAAAGCACCCACACTACTAGTAATATATGTATTTGTACACTACCATGCACATAAAAATTTACGATCCAAAACGATTCCACAGCTGTTGTTTGAACATAAAAATTACTTGGAAGCTAGAGAGGACAATTATATGAGGTTTTCGCAACATGTTACATACAGTTGGACCTCGATAATTCGACAACATTCTATCCGAATACTTGGTATCATCCGAAATAAATATCAGGTTTCAAGGTATCTTCTTAGGCACGTCGATTTGAAATGGGCTTTTCGAAACTACGTATTATTCGAAATGAAATTCTAATGAACGGGGTCCGTCTGTATTAGCATGCGATATTCTAAACTTGTTCAAAGAGACTTCACCATGATTGCCAACTTCAATCTGCGCCAACCATCTTTTTCGGCGCAGCCGTACTGACATGGTTTTGCTATTTGCATATCAGTGTTGCGTACACCAATCAAATCTTACGTTTACCACCAAGGCAATTTCTCTTTAACCGAACAACGTTTGTTACCTTGACACGAATTGGTTAACCTTTCGATAAAGCGGGTACGCTACCTTACCGAAATCAACTCAATTTCGGTGAATTTACCGGAGTGACCAGCAATCGTAACATCTCGGCATTTTGTTCATGTTGCACTACAAATCTTAACGTTCCAATTGCTCCGACCATCTTTTGTCATGATATTTCTAGTTATTTCCTGCTACAAATATTTTGATATCATATTGATCATTTACATGTATGAAATGGTTGCACACATTCATGTGTTGCATTCTTTATTTACAGCCACGTCTGATACCCTGAAACCTCCTGAACAGATCCATATCTCATATGGTGACAGTCAAAATACATTTGTAGTCATGTGGTCATCGCGTGACCGGACAGACTGGCAGGTGCATTATGGGAAGTCGGAAACTGGATTGCGCATATCTGCCAAAAGTTCTATGGCTATGCTGCCGCCTGACCATTACGATTCTGCGCATTATGTTTACAAAGTCGAATTAAAAGTGAGTGAGTTGTATTCTTATAGATAGTTTCCACATCTACAATATTAAACTCCCTTGTTCTTAATCATTAGCCATTTTAGGCTATTTTTTATATCTGATTAGTTGATCATCATTTACATTTTATATTCCCTATAAACTTTATCAAAATTTGCCTATCAATATGGCCGACATTTCAGAACAAGGGAGGTAAATATTGTAAATGTGGGAACTATCTATAGCCCCTTGTCGCCATGTACGGGTACTATGCATAGAAAATTGCGTTTAAAATGGGTATAGGTAAGAAACCACCACACACGTAAACGTTAAATATTTATATGGTATATAGGTCCGTGGCCCGAATCAGCAATTAGACTTGTCCGGGACATCGTACTACTGGATTTCTAGATTCCTATAACAGAGGGGATCATGACTTACTTATGGATATTGTTGCTAGTTTCTGTGTATAACAGTGACCGTTTAAGTAGCTTACTATATACTGAATGTCAAAACCAAAAATGAATACAAAAAACCCCACAATTTTAGCTCACCCGCACGAAAAATGTTGTCTGTACAGCCGTCTGCTTGTCCTCACTTTCAAGCGACTTCTTTTTATGTAAACGCTTGGCAAATTCGGACGAAAAGAACTTTATACGATTTACGATATATCAAAAATGTTGGTTGTCATAGCAACAAGTTTAATTATTCAGATTATTGCCTGCTGACACTGCTCGACGAGGGTAAAATTAATTTTCCTGAATTACTCAAGTTCCTGAGGGCGTCCCGTGTGCAAACAATGTCCACGGACAATGTTTTAATCAATTAAAAAACACGTGACTTCATATGGTACGTTTAGAGAAATCCAAGATGGCCGCCAAATATTTGAAAAACACTAATTTTCTGTGTAGTGGGTAATTTAATGAGTAGGTTTATAGATTTATTTTGTCATAAATTGTAATACAATATCACAGGGAGACTAGAAAATAAAAATATGCAAAACGTGTTGTCACTGACACAATATCTTTCTAACTATTTCGAAAAAAAAATTGATCTGTGCGTAAAAACAGGGCCTCAAGGGGATAGGGGTCTTTGTATATTGATGAAATAATGTCCGGTTTAAGGCCTTCGTGTTCTTATTGCTTTAAAATATTGTTAAATTAAACTTTCGACAGTGTTTAACCTATGACCTTGGCTGAGAAATGTTATAGAAAACCATACAATATTACAATATCATGTGTTAGCAATATCTATCTGATATACTCAGGTTATTTTGATTAACCTATTTACAGAATCTGGACTTTGGCTCACACTATTTCTACAAAATCGTATCCAAACACAAACCGGAAGTACAGAGCTCGGTGTTCAACTTCAAGACACTGGACCCAAAACAGGTAAATAACCCATAGAAATTAATTATTACTGAGCGCCGCTGTACGATTACCAACATGGTCTGAATTTTATACCAAGATATCATTTACATTTGAGCGCCGCTGTATGATTTCTAACCTCTTCTTTAAGTGACGTTATTTTCATACAACGTCACATGCGACGTCACCATGTACTGAGAGTAAGCAATAGTTGTCCTATATGGCAATATGAAAACGAAGTGACTATATGGAGTAAATATTGTTTCCTGCCTGCAAATTGTGACATCACATGTTGCGTTGTCTTGAGAGATGACGTCACTTACAGAAGAGGTTGTAAATCCCATAACAGCGCTTATTTTACTGTGTGTGTACAGTCTGGACTGCTGATCCTCGAGTTGAATGCTGCTATGTTAATACATCACAATGTTCTTCAGGTGTATTTGCGTTCATTTATCGTCGCCTCCAGTTTCCGATGTGGGCGACGCCTTCGGAAGAATATTAGACATTTAGTTTTTTGGAGGATAGTGCATGATACAGGAGATGTCCCAGTTCCAGAAGCACCCCTGGTTCTTTTACGTGCCCGATATAAAACATCGTACACGGGACCTCGGATTTAGTCTCATTCGGCGAAAGACTGTTAGGATTCGTTTCTATTTTTCTTCTTTGTTGTATTTGCATTTATTTATCGTCGCCACCGGTTTCCCACATGGGCGACGCCTCCGGAAGAATGTTAGTCATATTAGATTTTTGGAGGATAGTGCATGATACAGAAGATGTCCCAGTTCCAGAAGCACCCCTGGTTCTTTTACGTGCTCGATGTAAAGCATCATACACGGGACATCGGTTTTTAAAGTCTCGTTTTCTTCACGTTCCTATGCTGCATATATATACAACTTTCATAGCGCCTAGATAAGCCACCAGCGATAACGTGGGTAACGGGAAAAACATGGGAACTGTGGGAAATCCTTAATATCTCAACAACGGAATGAGATATCAAAATGGTGCAAACGGTTTTGATATGATTAGTATTTCGGCAATACGTATTCCGTTTTTCAGAAAGATTGTGAAAAAACTTGTTGGACCTTTTTAACTTTGAAGATACGAGGCTATATATACAAAGGACGGAAAAACGGGCTTGCCGGGTTTAAAACCAAATATCTCAGTAAATAAAGGGAAATCTAAATTTGTGCAAACGGTTTTTAATTCTGTATTCCCCCACAAATAGCCGCGAGAGTTTACTGTGTTCTGAGTAGAAAAAACCTCATAACATGTTTTGAAGAAAATAAATAATAGGTAATTTCCCTTTGTTACTAGTATACTAACTCGTTAATATATATTAGCGAAATATTGTACTATTCAGACGAAAAGAAAAAAGATGATACCGCTTACAAATATTCTAGTGAAGGCACATTACAAACTGTCACTTTTACCTCACCTGCTTGAAATCATTGATTGGTCACCACGTTAGAGATGATGTTGTTGTTCACACCTGACATCTGGTATCTGAATGTCAAATTAGCAGGTGTCAGTCTTTAGTACCCAGAGAGTTGTTTATGGCCTTTCTTTTACATGTGACCAATAAACGATGTATTACATATATTAGTACCAAAGTTGACATCAGTGTTTATACAGGACAAAGCAGTCAGAATAGAAAGACCAACAAGAGCGAAAAAACATAACTACACAAATGTACAAAGGATTGCATATCTCCATATAAAATTCATTCAGGCGATGGTAGAACGTCGAATTGAAATGGGCTATTCGAAATTATGTGTTTATTTCGAACCTGATGATTTTGAATGAAAGAGATTCGACTTTGTGTTAATCAAAAATCATTTCTATTTCAGGATTCAAATCGGCAAATGCGATTTGTTGTGTACGGAGATATGGGCTCCACCATGTCGGCCGTCACAGTGAAAGCCATCCAACAATTACATACAGAAAGACTTGTTGATACCATTTTGCACATTGGAGACTTTGCTTATGACCTTGATTCTGATGGTGGAAAGGTAATGTTTGACTCTCGGAAACATCACTAGATAACCTCATCGCTTGACCAATCACAGTGTATACACTTCATTCAAATCATTCAAATAGTTTACATGTGACACTCCACTAGTCTATAACGCACATGCCATTACATCTGTAATATACAAATGCAGTGCAAACGAGCGATCCTCTCTTGAGCAACATCCTCCTCCCAATAACAATAAAAAACATTTTTCTCATTGTAAAACTGCTTCCAAATTAACCACCTTATATGCTCCCACACAGCGCTTTGATTCCACTTCCAATAAGCGCCCAATGCTAAAGGAGAATAACCACACTGCATTTAGATAGTTCTCACATTTACAATATTTACCTCCCTTGTTCTGAATTAGCCATATTGATTGGCAAATTTCCTATTGTTTATAAGGAATATAATTTAAATGGTGATAAAATAATCAGATATAAAAATAACTTCGTCATCACGCTGACGTGGGCAGTTAGCTCAGTTAGTTGAAGAAAGAATGGTTGTCACATGCAAGATCTAATGGTATTTTCTCAATTATTTGAACAGGGCGACTCTAAAATAAATGAACACTTCATTTGACTTTACTTGACTTCACTTGACATAACTTGAGTTCACTTCATTTCGCTTTACTTTATCATTCCTTCGTAAAATATTCTATAGGTTGGTGATGATTTTATGAACGAGATCCAGCCATTGGCTTCAACAATTCCTTACATGACAGCTCCCGGTAACCATGGTAAATATTGTTTATTGTTACATAAAGTTATAGCTATAAGTAACTTGCGTTGAAATTTTGTGAAGCCGGTTGGGGATTTGAAGTTCATGTTTCCTGTTGTCTGTCAGTGTTATATGCACATCTTTTGTTTGGACTAGCCACAACAGCACATTATGTAGAGAGGACAAATCTGTTTTACCAGGTGATTTCAACGTAGAATTATGGAATTGATCAAGACCAGGAGCAGACTGAAAACTTGTATGTAAGGCCTAAATATGTTTGTTTCAGGTGTCATGCCCCCCCCAAAATAGGGTAGGTAGGTCGGAATTTTTATACGCCCGTTTGAACAACGGGACGTATTATGGGAACACCCGTGGCGGGCGGGCGGATGGGCGGCGGGAGGCGTGCACATGTTGTCCGCTCTCTTTGTCAAAGAGTTTTCATCTGATCTTCACCTAACTTTGTGAAAATGTTTGTGAGCATAATATGTCGACCAAGTTCGATAACAAGCCACATCGCCCCAAGCATTTCGGAATTATGGCCCTTAAATTATCCAAAATTGGCCAAATTAGCCTTGTCCGCTCTCTAAGTCAAGCAGTTTTCATCTGATCTTCACCTAACTTGGTGAAATGTTTGTGAGCATAATATCATGGCCAAGTTAGATAACCAGCCATATCGCTAAAGTCACTCGGGAGTTATCAGCCTTTGATTTTAGAAATTACCTTAAATTTGTCTTGTTTTAACTCTGAGCTGTGACTTATGACGGGCGTATTTTGTGACAATTTGCCACTGTTGTTGTTGTTGAGATTATTTTATTTTCAAACGCAGCTGGAATACACGTAAAGCGTCTAATAACTGGAATACACGTAAAGCGTCTAATAACTGGAATACACGTAAAGCGTCTAATAACTGGAATACACGTAAAGCGTCTAATAACTGGAATACACGTAAAGCGTCTAATAACTGGAATACACGTAAAGCGTCTAATAACTGGAATACACGTAAAGCGTCTAATAACTGGAATACACGTAAAGCGTCTAATAACTGGGCAGAAATATGAACCTAAAGAAAATTTCACACACAAAAAAATATCAAAAGGAAAAGAAATTAAGACGCGAAAAAATGTTCTAGGGCGGGGCCAAAAAATGGGGTAGGTCGGGAAACCTAAAACAAACATGTTTTACGCCTTAGTCACAAAGTATGTTACATGGAGTTTTGAAATAAACTGATACTTACCGTTCGAAATAGTGTCATGCTCCTACGAAGTGCGTCCCACGACAACGTATTTGTGGAGATAATATTGCTGCGGGATGTTGCTGTTTAAATTGGGCATGCTCTCCTTTGACCTGTCTGTTAAGTTAAAACTTAAAAGCATTAGTTTGAAATGAACATGTCTAATAACTGATAATAACCTTTCACGAGATTTAAAGATCAAGGCCTGTAGGAAAAGTAGGGTTTGTCTATCAAGTTCAGCAGAACAAGTTCATAAAAACAGTGCAAAACAATAATGAAACCCCACGTATAGACCATCTCAATATTAAGACCTCTTCAAAATTTACAACGCAATTTGCAAGTCCCTATTTTTCTCTTTATTCAACCTCAATATTAAGACCACCTCAATAATAAGACCAGTTTTCAAGGGTCTCAAATGGTGGTCGTAGTATTGAGGTTTTCTGTATTTATTTCTTTTGCAAGAATTTTAAATGCGGCCTTTAGTTCACCATAAATAAGTATTCGCATTATTTTCCAGATGTAGTGGCTAGCAGTGTTATATAACTATATTTGGACACAGTTTGTATGACTATATAGGAAAAAGCCTTATAAATAAAAAAGTGTTGGTAGAAAATTGTCATTTTTCACATATTCACATATATTTTTTCCCCCACAGAAATACACGGTGATTTTCAATCATATCGTACCCGGTTTTCAAGTCCTGGAAC
The DNA here is from genome assembly GCA_032209605.1 of Mactromeris polynyma. NCBI lineage: Eukaryota > Metazoa > Mollusca > Bivalvia > Venerida > Mactridae > Mactromeris > Mactromeris polynyma. The sequence continues at coordinate 3,140,183 of JASFXZ010000029.1, forward strand.
TGAGTGGCCTATACCGTTAAACAAAATGTGGTATAGCTTCGATGTTGGTCTTGTCCACTTCATAAGGTAGACATCTTTACCCCAATTTGTTCTGTTCCGCTTTGTTATGCAATTATAGTATGCGATGATGGTATGTTGGCTGGGAGTTGTGGCATGCTCCTGTAATCTAGCTTCTTGGAGGTCGGGGTCTGAGGACGGTTTGTGGACGGGAGTCCTACTGTCAGCCTGTATATGTAAATCGGCGTCCGCACTAATTCCCCCCCCCCCCCATCAGGGTGCATTTCTTGGCACAGCCGTCCGTGATATCTAATGATGATCTTGTTAGAGAACTACACAATATAATAATGTGCAATATAATCATTCATATTCATTGTGGAACGTGCTTATGAGTTCAATATGTCAAGAAAAAATCTTTATTTAATCCAAATTCCTTTCGCAACTGTTCCCATAAATGTTTACCCTTGCACCTCCTCAGTCCTTAATGTTTATGGCGTTCCCTGTAACAACTGAATATCTCTTAAATTAATTCTTCCATTGAAATTCTTGAAAATCGTATCTTTCGCAGTTACTCCACGGAAGTATTCTTCACATACACTGAGAATTACGTCTGCGAACAATTTTATTGGCTGCGGGAAGATTTGGAAAAAGCTAACAAGAATCGCCATAAAACACCTTGGGTGATTGCCTTTGGTCACCGTCCAATGTATTGCTCAAATTCCGACGGCGATGATTGCACAGACGCCTTAATGCGAAGATGGGTGAAAGCAGGGTAAGTCGTCACTCTAAACTAATCGATACATGCATAATGAATACCAAAACGTAATAAGGGAAAGTGTTTAATTATGATAGTGTCACCCCTATTTATAAATAGAGCCAGCAATTTCTGACTTATGAGACACATACTTTCTGAGTTCATTTACTTTCCAATTCCTATCATTTTAATGTCAGGCACCAGGCAGGTAGGTGGTACACGGTAGCCAATATTTAACTAGCTGGCGGCTCACCAACCGGCCATACCAGAATTGATATCTCTTGTCGGGATTCGAACTTTCGACCTCCCGCCTTAACCACTCGGCCAAGGGAAGCGTATGCCTTTCTTTCTCTGTGGATTGCTACTCGGAGTGTCTCAATGTAGTACTTTATCGTGTGTTGGCTATTGTCGGTGAATTAACATTTTAGAGACTTCTCTTGCAAATAGAGAAATATTATTAGGTTGGTAATTGTTACGCCGGATGGTGTTAAATTCTGTACGGCATGTTTAATGCCTTGTCAAGGTGAGGAATGTGTCTTTGTAGTTAGATGAATGGAATTATCACTAAGTATGATTTTCTACTACATGTATTTTACTTATTTCCAGACTGGAACCATTGTTTAATGCATTTGGCGTGGATCTGATACTGCAAGCTCATGAACATTCCTACGAACGACTGTATCCATTGATGGATGGTGTAGTTGAACGTTTTAATTACAGAAATCCCCGTGCTCCCGTGCATATTACCTCGGGTGCTGCAGGGTCTTTAGAAGGACATAATCCGATGAAAAGTAAACATTTTGTCGTCTTATTTCCAGAACCCATTTTTTTGGCGGTTTTAAGTATTTTGGTATCGTTGTAACCGTTTTTTCTATCTGTACTACCTACAGTCAAACCTGTGTTAAAGACCACCTGCGAACAAAGACCACTATTGCAAAACCTGTCTGCAAAGACCACCAATTTTATCTCCCATCAGACCATTTTCAATGATATTTAATCTGTTAATAGAGACCACCTGTAAACAAAGACCACATTTTGCTGTTCCCATGGGTGGTCTTTACAGACAGGTTTGACTGTATATTGTTCTGGAATGCTCATAACTTAAATAAATGCAATTCCATAACCCCGTATGTAACAATTATCTCAAGAGGGTAAAACAACTTATGGGGTTATGTAAATAATGCAACGATTTATAAACAGAATATCAAACTAATTAAGTAAAACGATACTTAAAGACCACCTCAATAAAAAGACCACCTCAAAATTAAGAAAACATTTTTCAAGTTCACTTCCACTAAAATAGTGCTCTTTATTCAATCTCAATACTTAGACCACCTCAATAATAAAACCAGCTTTAAAAGGCCCCAAGGGTGGTCGTATTATTGAGGTTTTACTGTATTATTTTTTCATATACACCCAGTTGCTTTCCTACCTTTCAACAAGTTCATTTGTGAAAGAAATTTGCTTAATGTTTTGTAGATCTACTGTCACAGGATATGTTCACGTAATACCCAATACCACTTCCACATTAATTTAAGGAATGTCCTAAGATTGTTTTCAATTAATATTGGAAATATCTGCCAGAATGCATCGTTACTAACCAAATTAGTTCCCATCTTGTGCCTTTAATGGCTTCTGACTGCGGGGTATCTTCCGTATCCTATTCTGTAGAAACTTGACAAGAACCCCACAAGGACATAGTCATTAACAACCTCGATCATTCGAATTCATCGTGTATGAAATTCCATTTCGAATAATACATGGTTTCGAATAACCCATTTCATTCTGTGTATAAGAAGATATATCGGGTTTTGATATAATATTTTTATCTTTTCAGAATTGCCCGAGTATTGGTCTGCATTTCGAGCGTCGGAGAAAAGTTTTAATTCGTTTGGAGTCCTAGAAATTCTCAACAGAACTCATTTAAACTTTTCACAAATTGAAGCCCGTGATGGTACCACGATAGATTCCTTTGTGTTACAGCAGGATCAGCACGGTCCATTTATTGCAAGCACTAATTGTCATAATGGTTGGGGAACACACTCTTACTGTTCGTGCGTGGCGCCTTTGAGAAATTTGATCCTAGACATCACAATGTACGTGCTATTATTAATAGCGTTCATTACAACTTTCATTTGTTTACTGAAACGATATGTATGTAAAAGAAACAAGCAGAAGCGATATAATAACAGTAATCGTCATTGTTTCAAAATATGTTGCAAGAAGGAGCAATATAAGAAACTTTCCTCGGATTTAGTTGATACAATGCTGTTGGTAGACGACGTTGAGAACTGATTTGTGCTCAGTTTCGGTAAATCCACAATGACAATGCACCTATGCTCAAATATTAAGTGTATTGCTGGCTAGAAATGACACAGGGACATTAATTAAGTGCTTAAAATGACAATTTTCATCGAACTTCACGATACTTAAACCATGTTTATAGTATAAACAGTGTACATTACAACACACGTTATTTTTTTGGTATTTTTTGGTTTTGCTCAAGCCTTATAAAACGGCCATGCCTCTGTATTAGTCTTTGTTTTTATGTTAATGAACATATATTATAATGCTACAATAAATCAGAATCGCTTATTTTAAAATCCAATAATTAAGGATCTCTGTTTATTGTCATATTTATACTCAAACATAAATGTAAGGTTGGGACATTTTAGAGGGCGCGAGCCGGTTGTGCCCCCTGGATCTGCAAGTGCAAAAATCAGTCAAGGACAGAAAATGTTAATTATGTAACGTTCCTGAAGATGAGTTTCACTTTTGATTAGAATTACCCTTCTCCCCATTGAACTCGTGAAATGAATTATACGTTGACACAGTATTAGAGACATCCGTGTCATTTAATTTGACGTTTACTATATGTTAATAAATAAGTGATTTGATATTGGCCCTGTTATTTGTCCGAGGGCAGTCGTATTGGCACGAGGCCGAGGGCCAATACGACTGTCCCGAGGACAAATAACAGGGCCAATGTCAAATCACTTATTTATTGACAATTTTATTAAATAACTTCATGTACTTATAAATAAAGGATTCAAAATCGTGATTTTTTTCTGTATACGCTAAAACTATGAATTAGTTCCGTGCTAAAAACTGTCGACGAACGTTTAAATACTGACCTTAAAATAAAATGGCTGCCGTTTCCGAATTTCCAGCTGCGAATCTATATCATTTTTTGGCCCTGTTTAATTAGCCAATCAAATTCTTTAAAATGCGGTCCAATATCAATATCAGTTAGCGGCCCCGGGCCGAAAAGTGATATAGATATTGGCACTGTTATAGAGGAGGCCTTTGTATTATTGGACGAGGCAAATGCTGTGTTTAAGGGCTAATAATTAATAGTTAATTAATAAAATGCATTTAAATTAAAAATGCAGTTAGAATCCCCTCTATACTTATAGATCATTTAGAACGAGAATTAAAATGTTTATATAATGGCTTTGTAAGCTCTTATGTGTGTATATTATAATCTGTGATATTTCCTTGTGTGCAAAAAAATTAGTGTATCCTTAAAAATCGTTTTAGAAGAGGAACAACATATTTTTATATACATGTACTTTGTCGATACTCACACACAAGGTGTCCTATATTCTGTGCTACTTAGGTATATCGTTCCGATAATCATGTTAGCTTATGAGCATCATGATATGTATGTCAAATATGTATTCAGTGAGATATCAATGTGTGAAAGAATATATAATTTATCACAGGTAGAAATGTTTATATGTATTGTATGCACATAGACAGCAGTATTTTATATTGGAAATAAACTAAGTAATAATCTATTTATTTCATGATATATGTATAAACAATGTACGGTACAACACATTATAATACAGTCGTGTACAATGCAACACATTATAATACAGTCGTGTACAACACAACACATTATAATACAGTCGTGTACAACACAACACATTATAATACAGTCGTGTACAACACAACACATTATAATACAGTCGTGTACAACACAACACATTATAATACAGTCGTATACAACACAACACATTATAATGTAATCGGATAGAAGGATGTCGAATAAACGAGGTACGTCCGACTGTAAAGTAAGCAAGAGATGTTTGTAAAACATTATGCCCCCTGTGCCCTTGACCTCATGACCCAAAATCAATAGGGTTCATCTGCTACCCAAGGTGAATGTATGGACCAAGTTTGAGGATGATAGGTCAAGGGGTTCTTGCGTTATTGATCGGAAACTAAAAGGATATGGACCGACCGACGGACAGACATACCGACCGACATGTGCAAACCAATATGCCCTGTTTTCTTCGAAGGGGGCATAATTAATCACACACTAACAGCAACAAAACGATGCGTTTTTCAAGTATGTTTGTTAGGAAAGTCAGAACTACCACAATGATATTTTGTTGTTTACTACTATGATTTATCAATAATCAAAAATAATGAAGAAAGTCCTACACTTAACTTTTCTCCGTATTCCGCATGTACATACTTATATTCCACACGCGCTCCTTGATAAATGTACTATACGTAACACCAGTAGCAGGCCCATTCATAAACTGCAATCAACTCCATCATAATAACGACATCACCACGCCAGTCACGTCATAATAGCCCCACCAACGTCACTAACATCAAACAATCACGACCACATATCACCATTTATACGCCACCATCTGGCATCACCATCGCCGCCGGTTGCTTTAAACAGCGTAAGAATATTTCACTCGAAACGATTAATTGCTGTTAGTCGAACAAAAAGTAATCGGTGCCCGGCATGCCAACAGTCGTTCTCAAGACGAAATGTTTTATTTAGGTATCAACGTAATGCCTGTGGAAACAATGAAGTCACTGTGAGTCATTCACAATCCAATGCGCTTAGAGAAATAACATTTCGTTTTCCATGGCCGTTCTGACGACAGGAGAAGCAGACAAAAGGAATGGACCAAAAAGCTATTTCTAGCTAATCTCGTTGGTCAATCGCCTCAGCGAAATCATATGGTGCTTAGGGCAATAACAACCGGTGTAAGAAGAACTAGAGCATAGAATTTGAACCCGGTGTCACAGGCTACTTAAAAGTTTCCTAGTACATAAATAACAGTTATAGCCACCTTTTGGTTAATATTGAATTGATGACTGAAGTTAAATACGACCAGGGAATCGCTGGTCTCTTTACTTTAAGCATATCTATTTTACATCAACAAGTTTGTGAAATAAGCCATACAAACTTCTGTTAATCACTCTCTATGATTGCTTCCCGGATTACTAATCAGTACTCGCGCTTGATTAAGGAATTGTGAAGTTAACGGTTCAACCTTTCAAATGCGTAACTCGAATCCACTACCTAAGCTTATAATCTGGAGTCAGTGCTCTACTCCTCGGCCACTATGCCGATCTTTTTACCAAGGAGAGTCCACACAGAAGCATGACCGAGAATTTATTTCCTCAGAGCCAGGAGTGTGGGGCTTTCTCCTTGAATGCAACTTTGGCTAGAGTAATTTTCATTCGTCTAAAGTACACAATCTTCGTGGAAGGGGTTGAACGTCTATACTGCATTGATGTTTTGCGGTTGACTTAAATTCGAGTAACCAGAAACATTAGTATTACCGTTTAGAACCCTAGCAACCGGTATTGTCTTATTAACAGTTTGCGTTAAATATTCGATGAATTTTGCCTGGTTCCGAGCATGGCTAGAATCAAATCACAGTCACCACAGTAACCACGAACAGGTTCATTCATAAATGAGCAACTCTGCCACGAAGAATGACGTGACAAAAATTGTGAAAATTTCTCCTGACAGGGCTCTATTAGATGGAGGTCCATCAATTTCTTTCATTGTGGTTGCAAGCTTGCAATAAAATCAGGACAGGACACGTGTACACATTCTTTTCAGGCGATGTCCATTAACAGGCCTACTTTAAAAAAAACACCGAAATGCTTAAAAATTACAACAAAATCATCAGTCTTCCAGTAAAATACGGGGATTGCGGGGGGGGGGGGCTGAAAAACCCACACAACTCCTCCATCACTCTCTTTTTTGCAAAGGTAGACAAATCTCCATCCCTGTTTTTTCTGCTATTAAAATGGTTACAAATAACATTTGAGCGCTGCTATGGGATTTACCTCTTCTGTAAGTGACGTCATTTCAAGAAAACTCAACATGTGATGTCACTATTTGCACTATTTGCAGCAGGAAACAATATGTATTCCATATGGTTACTTCGTTTTCATATTGCCGTAATTATATGGGGCAAATAGTGCTTACTGTCAGTACATGGTGACGTCACACGTGACGTTTTTTTTGGAAATGAGTGAAAGTAGAGGCTGGAAATCGTATGTAGCGGTGCTCATTTATAAATGTTCTACCTGCTTTGATAGTATGTAATTGTTTCAAGTCCTGAGGGGATGGCTTATCAATAAGAAAACAGAGAGAATACATAGTTCCCATATCTACAATATTTACCTCCCTTGTTCTTAGCTGTCGGCCATTTTGATAGGCAAAACTGATAAGCCCTTATCGGAGTAATTTCCAAATATGTGATAATTGAGAAATATAATGGGAAATTGCATATGACAACCACTTTTTCTTCAACTTACTGAGCAAAAAGACCACATGAGCATAATGAATATGTTATTTTTTATATATCGGATTAGTTTATCATCGTTTACATTATATTCCCCATTAACTTTAAGGAAATTGGCCTATCAATATATGGCCGACAATTCAAAACAAGGGAGGTAAATATTGTAAATGTGGGAACTATGTATTACGGAAGTTTGTCCAACCTGAAATACCAAGGGAAGGGATTTCGCCTGTACGAAGGGGGTCCACGTGGGGTCCACGCGAAAATACTTCATCTTGAAACATCTTTGCAGACTTTTAAACATAATGCATAATTTTCACAAATGAACACGCTACAAAGAATCAGCATAATTTGTCATAGAGGTATCACATAGCAGGGGCGTAGCTAGGAGGTTTGTGATGTGTACGCAAGATCCTTTTTGCGGGGGGTTCGGGGGTACTCCCCCGAAAAAAAAATTGTTTCTAGATTGTCTGTAGTGAATTCTGGGCGCATTCTTATCCCTGAATTGAACGAAGTTTTTTTAATGCAGATTTGAACTTTTTATTTTTTCGATTTTTCGAGACAATGTGTACGCAGCTGCGTACTCTGCGTACAGGACGCTACGTGCCGGCATAGGTATCAGGACAACTCGACCCCTGAACAATTCGACCCCCGCAAAAAACGAGACAATTCGACCCCTATTAATCGATTATTCGGCAAGTCAATTCGACCCCTCAGATGCTATGAAAATATTTGAATTATTGTTTTTATATTATGAAATGTACTATGAAATTTTAATAAAAAATTATGATTTATAAACGCCGAATATGACACAATGTTGTAATATAAATTCGAAATAAAAGTATTTATACCGTATAGGCGTTAGTTTTGGTATATTCTTATGGCATTTTGGTGTTTTACATGTACAATGTATGTATTAAATTATGATTTAAAATAATAACTGAATCTACCAATTCCTGTGATTTTCCCACAGTTCTGGGCGCCCAACCGATGTGAGGATATCTTTTATGCTATTCATCCATTTATAGGTTGTATTTGGTTGATTTAACATATATATAAAGCTGGAGTGCTATTTTGTTTTCTTTACCGGTAAGGAGGCGATTCCAATAGGAGATCATACGGCTTTTAACTAACAGAGAAATAGGATATCTTCCAAGCTCACCATACAAAAATCAGTGCACTTGAGGTTGAGCGTCTGGCTCTGGTAATTTTTCCTGGTACCAATATATTGGTCCCAGATTTTTCTTAGAAAATCGTTATGCACTTTTTCTAAAAGATCCATGTTTTCAAAACCGAAGATTTCACTACCATAACTTAAAATCGGGAGAACTGTATGATCGAACAATTTGAGAATAAGATCAATTGGCAGATTTGCATTACAAAATCGCGTGAGAAGGAGACACATAGCTTGCTCGACTACATGTTTTCTGGCTTTTAAAAACGATCCGTTACTGGAGAATGTAACACCAAGATATTGGTACTGATCGATCGTCACCAAGCTTAAAATCATAATTTCGCACTTGCCTTGCACCCGAAAGATAATAATTTTTGTCTGTTCTGTTCTGCTCTATTCTGGCTCAATGCAAATCACGTGACATCTATTTATAGACATTATATTTATTTCTAAATTACTGCCATAAAATTGAGAAAAAAAGTATTATAGCTGTTCTTTAAGCGTTTATAAAGCAAACAAACAAATCAAAGAACTCAGAAAACCGTGTTAGAAAATATTATTTGTTCTCTTATCAATCACGTGATTCATTTGAGTCAAAATGGCGGATGCACAGATTTACGGAAGTTCGTCAGCAAATTAAATTTAACTTTGTTTACTTCGTGCCCTTTGGATTACAATAATGTGGGTTAAACCTGAAGAGGTTTTACTCGCAAATGCTTTGTGGTAAGGATAAAATTATATGCATACGTCATTCTTTGTTGTTTTAAACTGTTAATAATGGAGTTGAAGTTGATCAACTCAGTAAATTTGACCAATGCGATAGAACACCCAGCAATCTAAGCACGCACCTGATTCGCAGTACCAGAATAGTTTAGTATCCAGCTCTTACTAGCATGAAAATCAATCATTCAATGCCAATCATTTATAAATTTGTCCTTAAAGAATGAATATCTCTTTACTGGCAATTCAGGTTGCGTAAATTTATGGGCAGTAACTAGGGGTGCGGTTCCGTACCTCAAGAACTGAAATCTAGGGGTACAGGAGTCCCGTACGTGTATAAATCCTATATTGGAAATGCTAGGGGTACGGAAAATTGATCAATGCACATAATTAATTAGCACAATTAATTAATTTATAGGAAAGTTCTACTATCTATCTTCCGTATAGTCTAACCCCTATTGGGGACTTCGACTTGATGCGCGTTAACTAACAAAAAAAAATTTAATGAGAATGAGAAGTATGTACAATATATAAAAAGAGAGAAGTTTGGGTTTGCTATAATCGTTCAAACTGTTTTTATTGTTGTCTTACGATGGAACGGCCATTTTGGTTGACACTTAAGGAATATATCGTCATAGTCTCGGCACAAAACATGTGTATATGTCAGTATGTGTAAAGAAACACATGCTTAAAGTGGAAAAATTGTTGAACAGAGATCACGATCATATATCAGAAAATTCCTTGACAGATTTAGGTATCATTGACACTATGGTCATGCTGTTTATGTTCCTAATGTAATGATTTAGTTATTCCTATCCAAAATTGTTGAACTCATGCTTTTCTAACAGTCTTAATGGATAATCGAATTTTCCGGGGCCATTATACAAAACCTTGCAGGTAACAATATGAGGAATTTTAGGAGTTTCTGGGGCATGTATTGGGGAATTGCAAAGTATAGAAAAATCGAACTAATTTGAATACTTTTGTCCAGCAAATAATGATAAATTATCAGCTTGACCATCATGCAGATCACTTTCAAGTTTGAATCCTATTTAATTTCAGTGACAGAATAATTTCAAATTAAAAAATCATTTGCTATGGCACATTGATCTGCTTGCACTAAAACATGACAACAACGATGCCGTTCCTTTGTAATATGTACAGAAGATACTCAAGATAGTACTGTAAACAGTTTGAACAATTTTGAGATATAATGACTTATGATTATGTGTATTCTACAAACTCCTGTTTCCCTAGCGAATCCAATATAGGATTTCTACCATTATAGAATCCCGTACCCCTGGACTCCTGTTCTAAATGTAGAGAACCATACCCCTAGCCACTGCCATATTTATGTTTTACAGTGCTGAAACTGTTAACAGGTGTATTGTCCTATATACTTAAATTTACTTGCATGGGTGTGACATAGCAGTGACAAAATTTATTCCTTATTTTTCAGGGTAACAGAAAGAGCAAATCCATATTTTATTCTTCAAAGAAGAAAGGGATATGGTGGCGGAGGTATTGCTGGACTACTTGTTGGAACATGGGATACAGTTATAGATAACAAGGTAACTCAGGATATTTTCTTGCTGATTGCCCCTGCAATATCATCTAATGAACTAAACAGAATTGTATCATAGTTGGTAGTGTTCTTTGAAGTTTGTTGTGCTACATCTGGAGAGGTGGAGCTAACTTCATAGTTAAATGAAGGGGCGGGACTTAATTGTCAAAGGACAGAATGCATTACCTAACGGTGCAGTAATTAGATACTCACAGTATTAGCTAACGCACTGTTGACAAAAGCGACATTTTGTATTGATCAATAGTTTACCAGGATTGGTTCAACGTCATAGGGTTCACAATCATGGTGCATACTACGTTCCTTTTATTGGTTAAATTTCTGGGGGTTTTCATTTTCACAATCACGGTGCATGATTGTCATGTCTGCCTATTTGCATATGTGTGAGTGACGTCACATGATAAAGAGAAACGCCTGTTTGTAAACACGTATTTTGTTAATAGACTATGATACAAAACAGATAGGGTGTGCTTTTCTAAAAAAAATTTCTACAAGTATTTTACAATTAGGGATTCCACTTGCTGCTGAATCAGATGGGTCATTTTGATAATTTTTTATCACATTTTACCATTTTATCGCTGAAATACCTATAATTTAGAGAAAAATTGACCCTTCAGCTAGAATCCTATTCCTAAGGGTCAAAATGTGGCTTTTTGAAAATTCCATGGGTCAAAGGGTCAACTCCAGGATGAAATGGAACCCCTGACATTGTGATTAAATCAAAGGATCCATTTATTTATCTTTGAAAGATGCTTGTTTTACAATTTTGTCTTTAACTGCATTGATTGTCATTGCAGACTCCGCCCTACAGGATATTGCATCAGACGAATGAATCTGAAGTGAGCTATTGTAAGTATAATCAGATAAAAGTTAATTTATTTCCTATGAGTTTCAGATGGCAACCACTTATCAGTTAATAATTTCCGTTTTCCTCATCAAGATGGGGGTGGAGGAGTTTGGATTTTGAATTCATTATAAAAGAAATATTGTGTTGAAAATGATAATTTTGTCCCATTTGTATTTGTGTTGTTTTCCAGAAATTCAACATTTTATGAGTCCTACTGATTGTCATGGAATATTACTACATTGTAGTGTGTTAGATTGTAGGAAATTTGAACTAAATAATTATAAAGCTAATGATTGTGACACTTATGTCTGTTGTATAACAGATGCCTATATCAGGAGGCTACTTCCCAGTTGTAAAAATTTAAAAAATCCAACTTTAAATCATTAAATTTTCCCAAAATCTTGGAAATTTTCCCAAAATTTATGTGATCATTGGGCAGGATTGACATCAGTTTACTTATCAATACGTAGTATTAGTAAGAGTAAGTTTATGTGTAATTTAAAAGCACATTTAAAATTGCTGATGTAATTTTTCTGTTTCCTATTATTTGTATAGTTTCCTATTTTTTGAAACATTGAGCTTACTTTTCCCAAAGTTGAACTGACTAGGGGCACTTTCCCAATTTTGGGGAAAAAATCCTTGTTTTGCGTTGGAGTTGGTAAATATAGGAGTGGATACTTATAACAAGTTAAATAAAACATGTAACAGTTTCAAGGTCTATCGAAACTTAATAAAAATAAATGAAATGCATTGTTTTCTTTTCAAACCCGATGTTTGACAATTTGACTGAAGTCGCCAACCATTTTTTTCAGTTTTTGGAGAAGTATAGCAGGTCCTATTGATAGGGAAAATTTGCATCACGAATCACCAAATTTGCGTATTTATAAGGCTAAAATTTTGAATAATTTTACTGAAGGGGATTTTTTTTCTAACTAGGGGGAAAATATATAATATTTTTCAATGGGGCATTGGGCCCAATATCGACCCCAAATTTGTCATAAAAAAGGGCTGAACGATGATAGATCTAGTCATTTATTTTCCACCTCTGACTCATGTGGGGAAATTTATCATTTGACAGCTGAAGAACATGTTAGTACTGGTTGGTAACCCAGGAAAACTGGTTAGGTCAACTAACTGCCTTAAACAACTGAAGTGTTGTTAACAATGGCTCAAAGCCTCAACACAAGAAACACTTATGTTTTCTTATTTGAATTATACAATAACAAGCACTTAATTATGGTCAATTTATCCAGTGTATTAAAATGCCTGGACTTTGCCTTAGGATATAGGTTAAATAAAGTGTTTATATTTATGCCAGTGGTAATTATAGTATAGATTGGTAGTTAATTAAATATGACATTTTGAAGTTTATACAGTCATGTGCAAATAAAGGCATAATAAAAAAAGGTTTGTTTGGCATACCCACCCGTGAAAATGGCCCCTGCTCCAAAATATTGTTGAGGGATCTATGAAGGAATTTTTTAGCAACATATTAAAAGTTAACACTAGTATGACCATAAAAATGATAAGTAAACATAAAATACCTACTTACCTACCCACCCAATATTTACTGGGTAGGGTTATGCCAAAACATACAATTTTTTAGGGATGGCCCAATTATTCATTTGTTAATTGCTAAAGACTATCTTTACCTGATAAAGCATATACTTTATGATAAAATGTTCTCCAGGGCCTGATGAAAGGTTTGTACCGGTAGTTGATATTGCTGGTAGCTAAAATCAATAACTTAATTGTGCAACATGCTTCTAGAATATGTAATGTAGTCCAGCATTCAACAGCTGTTAAATGTAGAATAATTGATACTGTATATAACAATACAAAAATGTCCTCTATCAAAGCATCCCTCATTCCCTGATTATTGAATGCAATAAACTAATGAATAAAATGGAGTTTTATGTCACTTCTGTTGGTTTTTCCCTTATAAAGTTGGGTCCAGTAAAGGGATCCATTCCCAAGCGAATAAAGTATGCATTTTTCCAAATCCAAACCTGAAAAATCTCAAAATCAGCATGGGCTTGAAATGGAAATTCAGCATTTAGTATATAGATAGTGTTCCCACATTTACAATATTCACCTCCCTTATTCTGAATTGTCGGCCATATTGATTGACAAATTTCCTTAAAGTTTATAGGGAATATAATGTAAACGATGATAAACTAATCGGAAGAAACAAAATAACTTATTCATTATGCTCATGTGGGCAGTTGACTCAGTAAGTTGAAGAAAAAGTGGTTGTCACGTGAAATTTCTCTTGGTATTTCTCAATTATTACATATATATGGAAATTACTCCTATAAGGGAATATTACTCCAATCAAAATGGCTGATGACTCAGATGTATAATATGCAAAAATTCCCAATTTGAAGGGTATGGGTCATCTTCCCAAAATAGCCAAAATAAACCCTGTAATACATGTACATGTATTAGTTTAAATTTTATTTTACATAGATTGTGTAATAAATTACTACAAACTATGTCAATCACTCTTGATGAATATTTCTTTGGTTACTAAGTACATGTAGTACTCGTGCCTAAATCTGGGCTTGTGTGAAGATTGCAGTTCAATCTTGCTGAAGGAGAGATTCAAACTTGCAACCCTCCTATCAGTAGTTAGGGGTTCTTCTTGCCTTTATATACCTTGATATCAGGCCTTTTTCTATCCATTTTAGGAAAAAGACCCTAGATAAATTGTAAAATTTGCCAGTTTGAGAAAACTTCAATCGCTTCAACTCCAATTTTGGGAATTTTTTATAGTTAAAGGAACAAACAGGCTTTCCATATCTTAATTTTTATAAACAAGCATTCTTATCTACATTTCTTATATCAACTGTCAAAACAGACACACAAAATGTCCACAAACATTTATGACACAAAAGACAATAATGGCAAGAGTTTTTCAAGGAGCTTCCAGATATACCAGTTTCTCATTGGGAAAAAACATATATTTGGCTTCGGGAATGGGTCAAATAGTCTGACCCGTCGGAACTATCGAAAAGAGCCTGGATATAGATCAACTATTCTATAGTGAAGTTTTGTCTGTAATTTCAGCTGTATCTGTAGCGAATAATAAGAAGGATATCATTCGAGACTGGGAATGGATCGAGGCACAAATGCTGGAAACACTAGGTATGCTTTCATCTTGTTCTTGTTTTCCATATCATAAACATAACATCCTACTGACTAAAACTCTTGTCGAGGGTCTGGAGCGAAACTGTTTCTAGTAATTTAACTTGGTTGTGAGAAAGGCATTAAGATCATGTGTTATAGGCTTATGTTTGATGTGTTATATAGAAATTGTTAATTGTGTCAGAGCGACATAGATCATGTATGGCTCATTTGGTCAGGTAAAAAATTCCGACTTGTCGAAGAATAAAATAAATTAATTTTGGGTCTGCTGAAAATTGATATTGAATTTGAAAGTATTTTCAAAATTGTATAACTTTTTCCAAAATTGTGTTACTTTTACCAGAAGTGAATTACATTTACAAAATGTATTACTTTTACTGAAATTGTATTACTTTTAATATTACCTTTTCCAAAAGTATTGCTTTTACCAAAATTTGTTTTACCAAAATTGTATTACTTTTACCAAAATTTTATTAATTTTACCAAAATTGTATTACTTTTACCAAAATTGTATTACTTTTACCAAAATTATATTACTTTTACCAGGGGCATTTGAGACAGACGATGAAGCCACAGAGTTTGTACGTTGCAAAATAGAAAGTATGGTTGCCAACAAAGTGGATACTTCCAAGGATGGTAAGGCTGTGTTTGTTTAGTCCTATGTTCACTTTATATGTCTAACTGTCTTGCATTTCTGGTAAAAGTTCAATTGGTCAGATAATATACTTTACGCAATTAAAAACGCAACCAGGAAACTTGCATATACTGATATAGATAAAGTGACATTACAAAGGCAAAAATATTTTTTATTTCTCAAACTTAATTTCATAAAATTAACCAGTAATGAAATATTTAACAGTTGGTCTAGAGTTGAAACAAGAATTGACACATATATGCCTTTTATGGCAATATGAAAACAAAGTAAACATATGGAGTAAATATTGTTTCCTGCTTGCAAATAGTGACGTGACATGTTGCGTTTTCTTGAAATGACGTCACTTGCAGAAGAGGTTGTAAATCCCATAGCAGCACTTATATATTGTTGTTAACATCTTTTCCAGCAATCAGTGTTAAATGAATCAATGCTTTTATGTAATTTTGTTTTCAACTCTTCAGACGAGGAGACAAAAAGTTTCAAGTCGGCAACAAGAAAGTTCATGAAATTGTTCAATATGCCAAAAGAAGAGAAATTAGTAAATCGTATGTATTCATGTCTTATTTTGTCAACAATTTAGTAAAAAGTGAAACCTTTCATAATTGACGTTCATATTGCATTTATTGAGAAAAAGAGGAATTTTCACATTTAACTCAAGGTTTACTTAATTAAATACTTTATTTTTTGTCAGTTGTTACCTTGTAAGTAATTACAACTTAATATATTAGTCACACCTTAGGACTGCTTTCTGTGTTTGAAACCAGATCTGGGACTTATAATTCAGGGATTGTCAAGCTTGTAAGTTGTAGTTCAGCTTTTCCCTGGGTGTGATCATAACTCAATGCCCTTCAGATTAGGGGTCAGGCGCTCAGCCCCTCCCACCACTATGACTCTGTTCATATTTTATGTCTTAGTACAGAAATGACATTTTGCAGATCCAAGTTTCGATCTTCTTAATATTTTTTGAATATTTTGGAGGATAGTAGTAATTTAGTATGAAACTATTGAGTGTATTTCAGATTATTCGTGTAGTTATTGGAAAGGCAAAGTTCCTCGTCAGGGATGGATGTATCTTAGTATCAACCATATGTGTTTCTACTCGTTCCTAATGGGACGAGAAGCTAAAGTTATTGTCAGGTGGACAGATATTACAGTAAGTTAATATTGAAATTTAGCTATTCCGTTATTTTGGCAGATTTTTAGTTCATTGCTGGTTTATAATATGGCCATTAAATCATAAGCTGTAGTATTAAAAGAGAGAGAGAATAAGTTGCTACAGGGAATGCCTCATGCATAAGACAGTGTCACCCTACATAGACCTCCGGGAAAACAACAACCAATGAAATAGAAGGCACTTGCGGAGGTTCAAGGGTACATACATAAGGGAACAGAGAGGCAAGGAATGGCCTGGCCGACCATAAAAATAAATAGGAGAATCAAAGAGGATAAACAGTAGGGGGGGGTTTAATGGATGAAAAAGATCACATGACAAGTCAAGACAGCAGCTGACAACAACAGGCCGAAACTTCGTGTAAGAATTGCGCAGGGGAAAGTGAAATATAACGTACAGTCTAACCTGTTTTAAGAGACCTTCGTTGGGAATCAGCCGATAAGGTCACATATGACAGGGAGTCTCTTAATACAGGTTAATACAGTCAGTGACTTACGACCTCTTCCAAATACAATGTCATTGTAATATATAGCTTTTAAGATGATTCACTGTAGCACTGTTATTTTATTTCTTGTTTATTTTATTCTTGCTATTAAAGTTTAAACAAAAACGTGAATAGTCGTAGCACAGACTATAAGACATAAATCATCAGAATATACAGGCAAAAACAATACTTTTCTGAATTTACTATAATAATTTTTATTCCTCGTAAAATACGGAGCGGGCTGCAATACGGACCGTACGGTACGGATTTTATCGCATACTATACCCGAAAACGAAAGTAATCCCATGGTTATTTTTTAATTTTCCTAGTTGATGTCTTGCGATGCTGGAGTAAAAAGTTAAAGAATTAAACGTGGGTTGCTGAATAAATACACGTTTTCTACGATGTCGTCGGCAATTTTAATTTTTGCGAGATGGCATTTTCAGCGATATTAGATTCTGTTAAATTCCTGTAGAAAAGCCGCCATTGGCTCAAGAATTTACGTTTATTAATGAACCGTAAACTTATTTCAATCGTAAGTCACCTTTCAAAGTGGAATGAACAGTTTGCAACTTTTTCTACTGTCAATCGTTATTTCGGCATATCAAACACTGCAAACATCGAACCAATTTAGTTCTCTGGAATGTTATTATTATGCGTTTCACATGTCTATCACAAGTGTCGGGTACGCGGGACATGATCTGATTGGGTAGAAGTGGTTTTAATGACAAGCGACAAGCTCCGCCTCCGATTGTTTTTGGCAAGTGTGTGAATAATCATGTCATTATACACGCGAGTTATACAGACATTGAGAACCGGTCTCAGCCGCTTTTAACCGCATTTGGCATATGATCTAAATACGACACGATTTGTTTGTTTATTAAAGTTTCACACATTTCTATTGTCTTCAGACATGACAATTGGCAATAAATTGACCGTTTCAAAGTCGCCAAAAACAGTCTACGGGTGCGTTTGGGCGACACTTTTCATGGTCGCTAGTCGCGTCAGACAGGGAGTTGTTTAATTCAGTGTTATTATAGAGGAAAACTCGTCGGGGGCAAGATTTATAGTCGCATATGACAGGGAGTCGCTTAATTCAGTGAGTCGTAAGTGCAGGTTGGACTGTACATGTAAAACACAAAGAAATAATAGCCATACAGCGAATTACAGCCTTGGAACTGTCAGTAAAGACTGTTTAACCTCAATTCACTCAAAAATGCCTAACAAATTGTATAAACCTTGGTGTTATTCATATGCACTTGAAATATTTATGCTCTCTTCAAAGAAGGGTGTGTATTTTTTCCCCTGTTGGCACCCATTTGGTTTCTGATCAGTTATTAAAGAAAGCATAGGCATTTTGCTGTCAAACTTCATTGAACAAATACCAGTGGCACACATATGACCCATATTGTGTTCAGGGTTAGTAGGTCAAGGTCACAGTGACTTTCTAACTTGAAACCCATTTCCAATCAATAACTGAAGCCTACAGGCATCAAACATCATAGAATTTTTAGAATTTATAAGATCCTCATCATGTTCTAGGTCAGTAGGTCAAAGGACAAAGTCATTGTGACCTTGAAATTGAAAACAAGTGGCATCAATATATTCAGAAGCCTTTGGCCCAGAGCTGTCGAACTTCACACGATCACTGTTTTGATCAATAGATGACCTCTTTTGTTTTGTTCAGCATGGACTTATGACCATTATATATTAATCTTGTTTGTTTTTCAGAAACTTGAGCGTGGCAATAACATGTTACTTCCTGAGAGTATCAAAGTATCCACCAGAGACGGGGATGTAAGTAGCTGTTTTGTTTCAAACATTACATTTTATAATATGATATATGATAAATTGAATTACATTTGTTGCAGATCGCATTCATCGTAACAGACAGTTACCCTCTATTCAAACAGTTAACAGGTTAATTGTTTACATCCCTATTAAAAACATAATAAACATGTTGTATTTACATTCTAAAAACAACAATTGAGCTGAGCCATGACAAAACCTGTATTAGTGACCAAAAAGTCCATTTTCAGGTTTTGACATTTTCTAACAGATATACTTTTTCAACTTTCATTTAATACCAAAAGTTTTAAAATCGGACGGCTACTTTTCTTTTTATAGCAATTCCAATATTAAGAACAATATACAAAAGTAAGCTACTAAATGATGACATAAAATGTACATAATTCTTAAAACAATCTTCAGATCTTCATTTATTTCAGTATGTATTTTCAATGTTTATGCACATCAATGAGACCTACAGACTGATAGAACAGTTAGCTAACATGGCCATGAAACAACTGATGCTTGAAGGTGGATTTGAGGAAGATAAAACAATATTAGACAGGACTAAGTAAGGGTTTTTTCTCTCTCTCACCTGTGTTGTTTTTAGATAGGCCAAAGACCTAAATACCACAGATGCGCTACTCGGCCAGATATCGTAAACTCTCGCGGCAAATAAAATCTCGCGAGAGCAGGTTAACGTTTACCAGATATGGCGCATCGATACGATGTAAACGGCAGACGTAGTCTAAAAACAATATATTGTTGTCAAAATAAAATATGAAACTCTCTGTATGTTTTGTTATTCATACTCTTAAATATATATTGTTTATAGATACTTTTAAAGAAATGTCTTATGAAAATGGCACATAGCGCTAAAATCCATATTTTAGACGTCTTTCGCGGCTGGACATTTAATTTTAATAAACAATTTCTGTGTTCTCATATAAATTGATAATTGACAGTAATAAATGAATTTGCTTGTGTTTTAATTAATTTGATTGGTCGATGCCTATTGTTTTGCAATTCATAAACCACGCCCTCGGCAGATTAGTTCTACTGGTCACTACTGTAATTGAAAATTGCCCTAGGTGTCAGCTGTAAAAACACAAGAGTCATAAAACCCCAGGAGATCTTTGTTATGTGTTAATTCATACTGCTATTTCCTGTTTAATTGAATAAGTGCCTTTGATAATTGAAATGATTAGGTCATATCAGTCTGTGATCTCAATGTGTAATAAACACAATCGGGTTTCAACGTCTGTCATCCAGAAATGTTCATATTTCAAAGATTAAACCAGCCTCTTCCGACATTTTTTAATGTTAATTCTTGTTCAGAATTAAATTGCTGTCACCACCCTGTTACACAGACAATAAATACATTGAATTGACCTACTAAATTTTTATTTTGCACACCCTTGTGCTGGGGAAAATAGACGACTTGTGTACACAAACATGACATGCTCGCGTGATTTACATCATTTGTTTAATTGATCTTTACACAATTTTAAGATTATGTGAACACAGATTGTTTTTCACAGCAGCCTTTTAAAATATTTAATTGACATGGAAGTGTATTAGTACAAGTAGAATTTGATGAAATATCCATAAATGAAGCGGAAATAAGCGACCTGTTTAGAAATATAGTTATGAAGCAATAATGTTGTGAAAATTTCTTTTATCTTGGATTGTTTGATCGCCGTTTCTGGAAAAACTATAAATATTAAACTTTTTTTTTGAGGATTTGACGTCCTAAAAGATTGCTTTTTACATTTGGGTAAGTATGATATATGGTTCTTATTGTGAAAATCCGAGAATTGATAGGAAACTTAACGTGAGTCTGTGAAGAAATTACGCTTCAGCTGTTAATGCAAAAACTTGAATATATTGTAACATACTATTTTTAATATGCTTTAACTTAATACAAGGATTTATCGTTTGATAAGAATAAATAAAGTGTCCGATTTGTACGAAAACATGAATAAATTTGCGACCGAAATTCAGAGGCGTGATTCGGCTTTTCATTCGAGCAAAGACCTAAAACGTCTTTTAGGTCTTTTTTTTGGAGTAAAGGATCTTTACTTAAATTAACTTTTTATCATTGAACGCTTATTTAAGAAAATAATGGTTTCAAAACTGTCCAAACTGTATTTTGAAATGCAATACAAAATAGCGACGTCTAGCAGTTTTCCAAATCTCGCGCACCTGTTTCGTTTCGCGAATCGTCGAGTGAACGAACGAGACTTCGTTCTATGGTCCATACTAGTAGCGCATCTATGGTATTTAGGTCTTTGGATAGGCCCATAAGTCTGACATTTAGCTGTTCCTGACCTGTCATATGATTGATGAAAATTTGCAAAATAAATTGGCATCCAAAATAGAATGGCATTGTAAACAAAGTGAAATCAAGAAATGATTTTAGTGAAATCAAGAAATGATTTAAGTGGTATCAAGAAATGATGTTAGTGATACCAAGATATGATTTAAGTGATATCAAGAAATGATTTGAGTGATATCAAGAAATGATTTAATTGATATCAAGATATGATTTGAGTGATATCAAGAAATGATTTGAGTGATATCAAGAAGTGATTTGAGTGATGTCAAGAAGTGATTTGAGTGATGTCAAGAAATGATTTGAGTGATGTCAAGAAATGATTTGAGTGATATCAAGAAATGATTTGAGTGATGTCAAGAAATGATTTGAGTGATATCAAGAAATGATTTGAGTGATGTCAAGAAATGATTTGAGTGATGTCAAGAAATGATTTGAGTGATGTCAAGAAATGATTTGAGTGATATCAAGAGCAAGTTCTGGTGTTGAACTGTGTAATCTATGCTTTCAAAATTTATTAACAACTAGGCAATTACACACCTTTGGTTATAAACACTGGATAGAAAATAGCACAAACAGGAGAGAGAAATACACATTTAAAGTGATACAAAATAAATTATTCAAATATATGATACTGAAGTGTACGCATACTCCAGTAAGCGCATGTATATACACAGAAAAAAATCATACTGTGTACAAACATAACCGAGTAGAATATGCCATTTAGTTTGTATATTGTCACACATTGTGTACAATGTTTATACTGTCAGACCTCATTTATTCGTCAACCCTCTATCCGAAATAAATATCAAGTCCCAATATATCTTCTTAGGCAAGTCAAATTGAAATGGACTATTAGAAACTATGTATTATTCAATGAAAAATGTCAAATCTGATGCATTCGAATGAACAAAGTCTGACTGTATATTAAAATTTTCGGAATTATCTTGATGGCATTATCCGTAATGTTTATGTAAGCTTGATTTGAACATACTGCATATTAAAAATATATATATTGAACATAACTTCGGTTGACTAGAACTACGCTTTGCTCGAAACCAATTTTGTCGGTTCCGACAAGTTTATTCTATTTTTGGACGCTCGTATATTTGGAAAATTTCAGGAAAAAGACACCTAAGAGGATGTCGATGGTAAAACGAGATCTCGATGCAAGAGCTAGAAGTGATGCTTACAGGTAAACGGTCATCATTATTTTTCTCTATTGCGGGGAATATTGACAATGTGTTTGTAGTCATAAACAAAAGACAACTGCAGACTAAATCAGTTTGTACATTTGATCTATTAAGGAGTTTTTTTGCAGACAAATGTAACTTTATACATTTGAGATATAAATACGTTACTAACCATTTTGGCAATTTGCCAAAATATCTGAAATCACTATTATTCAGCTTTTTATCTGCTTATACTAAAAGTGTATGATAACATTGGTTCATTTTTGTCTTTGATACAGGCTTGCCTTCAGTCTTCCAGTACAGGAGAAGTTGGATGGTGACACGGAATGTGTGATATTTACACCGTACAATAAACAACATGTCTGGGGACGTTTGTACCTCTCACAAAGCTATATGTGCTTTGCAAGTAGGGTAAGTGTGCTACAACTGAGTATTATATTGTTTTATTGTATAATGAAGTGTGGAGCTTATGAACTTGAGTACAGTCAGGGCTCTAGAAATCCACTAGCCCGATGCCCTGTACTAGTGTAATGCTGATTCGGGCTACCAGCAGTTGAGTTGAAGTAAGTCCAGGACAAGTTTTTAAAGCCAATGAACATCAGACAAGTGGATACAAATAAACAAAAGCAGTTTATACAAGCATAATCATACATTAATCTTATTGTAATGCAATCACAAGCTGTTGTATTGTCATGGCTATAAGTATATTCAATATTATAGACACAAATTTTAATGTTTGGCCAGGATGCTAGACTGGAATGCATTCCATGTGATACGCCTTTCACAGTACAGCATTTTCTCGTCGACTGTGTTGACCTTCAGCCAGTCCGTTCCCAATTTTTTAATACCACTGACGTTAGAAGTCTATTTGAGACTGTACAAGTTGGAAAAATTATAAGCTATATCAAAGAGATTGGTTTTTACAGCAAGTTATAATAATTTTAATCTATACACACATATATATTACATGTATCAGTGAATGAGGATTGCCTCGCTCACTCTAATACATAAAATATATTCTTACATAATGATCCTTTTTACACGCTATATTTGCACAAGTTTAACATATTTACAAGAATATCACATAACCTTTTTTAGTTTCACATATTTTTAACATTTCTTGCGCGCTAAATGACCAAAGCTGTCGATGCGCCATAAAACAACATAATAATAATAATGTGAGACGAGAGCTGTTGAACTATATACACTGTATGTGTCAGTGTAGAAGTCAGTGATTGTTCAGTTGTAAGTCAAACCTTAGAATCCCACAAACATGCTGAAGGTCATGGGTTTGATCCCAGGTCGCAACTTTTCTAACTAGTGCAAAATTGTACAAGTTGGTATGGTAAAACCTGGTTATTAGATTGTGGTATGTCGTTTTGCCAGCAGGTGAATGGTCGACAAAATGATTTAAGATGTTACATTGAAGTCAATTTTGTTAAGTAATTACATGTATGATAGTCAAGATGTTTAGTTAAAATATAAGTTGCTGGAAACGTAAACTGAATGCAGGTTCAACTTCTTTACTTTTTGGTGGGGAATATTTATCATCTTTCATGAAAAGTTTGATATCTTAGTGATACTTTATAACTATGAATATTATACAAATCAACCATATGTTAGTTAATAATTTCTGTGTTAGTGTTATATAACTTTATTTGTATCTCTTGCATTGAATCTTAGAGAAATATATGAAATACTAACCATAATTTTTTGCATATAGGGTTGCTTGAGTCAAGGTCAAAGTCCTTGTGCATATTTATTTAATCTATTTTATTTCAGGTAAAACAACTGGTCACTGTTATAATTCCCTTACGAGACGTGAACACAGTGGAGAAAGTTGATAGTCCTGTAGCAGGAAGTACAAACTCTAATGCTATGGTTGTGACAACAAGAGGCAAGGTATGTGGTATCTCACATTCATACAGTCCTATATAACTGCTCTCTCTTTTGTGTGTTCCATGTCGGAGTGGTGTCGTCGGAGCAATCTTGTCTGGGTTGCAGAATCTGAATGTTCATGTCTGAGTAGTAATGACAGTGATCATGTCGGAGTGGTAAAAAAAAATCACAGTGATTATGACTTAGCAATCATGTTTGAGTGATTGTGTCTGGGTTATCACTGTGAAAGTATGAAAGTGATAATGACGTCATATAAATCACATCATATAAAATATTGAGGCATTCAACAGGGAAATATGTTGTATTTAACAAGTAAAGTATAAAAAAAGACCGAAATGATGCTCAAAAATTGATAGTATATTTGTATGTTGTGGTGTAATATCAAGTTATTTCATCTCATGACCATCTGAATTAATTTTTCACTTGTGACTCTGCCTTTGTGAAAATATTCCGTCCATCGCTAACTCTGTGAAAAAACTTGCGATTTTGTACCGAAACACTCCATCTTGTACCGAAGCAAACAAATACGCTCTGTATCTTTAACTTTTACATTATTTTGTGTATTGTCTTTATTATTATTTCCAGACTACCATGATGTTTACGCAGATAGGCCAGCGTGAGCTTATCTTGGAGAAGATTTCAGATTGTCTGTCTCGACAACCAGCGACTCGTAGATTAGATAGTCACGTATCTGTAATAAGTGAGAAAGATTCCGGTACTACTGAAGGTATATTTTGTGTTACTTTGAACTTTTATTGTGGAACAAGTTAACGCAAGACTATCCTAACTCCTATGTATTTATATAGGAGTTAGTGTAGTCTTGCACTGAATGCTCGACATGTATAAGTGGATAATATTGCATGTCGTAAAGTTTACGAATTGCTGATTCTAGACTTTTTGCGTGCGGAAATGTTTGCGAATCACCAAAATCTGTTTGTTTATATTATCTTCACATCGTAAAAATATTAATTTCTTAATTTTATTTGATTCTCCAAAAGTTAAGGTGGCTCGAAGTATTATCGGCCATGCAGTGTTTTGGAACTGGCTTTATGGAGTGCCAGATTCCAAGTAGCGACTACACAGTGTGTAGGAAAAAAAGACTTCGGAAATTTACGCGGTTGAAATTCTTTTCCAACTCGCAAACTTTACCACTTGTACAGTAATTGCCTTCATACAGATGTACTCTACACCCCGGCATTGTCGCGTTTCTTTTCTTATATGGTCCTGTATGTCGGCATGTTACAAAGTTTGGCAGCACTACTACTCATAAATCACTGTTTGGATTTCAACCAAACTTTTTGGTGTATCGGCATCAGACTTAGTTGTGTTTTACATGAGGACACCTGTAACCTATGGATACACCTTTACTTTATGCTAGATTGGTTATTATTATTATCAGTATTAGTATTAGTAATATAATTAGTATTAGTAATATAATTAGTATTAGTATTAGTAATATAATTAGTATTAGTATTAGTACTATTATTATTATCACTTAAAGACCACCTCAATAATAAGACCACCTTGATATTAAGAACACAAATTTTAAGTCCATTTTTACTGTTCTGCTCTTTATTCATCCTCAATATTAAGACCATGTCAATTAGGAGACCAGTTTTCAACAGTCCCAAGAGTGGTCTTATTATTGAGGTTTTACTGTACTTGATCACCGAGTTTCAAACTGTAAATGCTTCAATTTATTTCAGATGATGAAATCCAGTTCCAACCAGCTTTAGTAAGTTTGTTCTGTCGTCGTGGTTCTGATGAACTCACAGCAAAAGAAGCAGTGAAAGAACACTACTGGGATTTGTATTATTCTGAATTCGGCAGGTAGGTTGCACTTGTTCTGGTCCTTTGGGATATATAGTCCGTTGTTCAGGAATGGTAACATTAGAAAGTCATTTGGGATCCTCGGTCGATAATACATATGGGTAAAAATCAACTTTTCATCACATTTTTGAAATAACATAATTTCACCTAATTCAGCTGATCAAGGTTCGTGTTGGCTTGAAATAGTGTAATGTTTAACAGTCTTACTGACATGTTATTATTGTGTATTTATTTATTTATTTATTATATATTATTTATCTATATTTATGTTTTATCATTGTGTAATGTTCTCTTTTGTTCATGTGTACTTAAAGCTATGAAAAATTAACCTTTATGTTATCAGACTGCTTTGAAACCATAGGAGATTGTCATGAGTTCTCTCCCTTTCTATTTCCCTTCTATAGAATATGTATATATAGTACTATATATATACATAAAGGCAGAGAACTTGTGACAATCTCCTGTGGTTCTCTCCCTTCTATACTAAATATACATATACTTTAGAAGGGATAAAGGGAGAGAATTCTAGAAGGGATAAAGGGAGAGAACTTGTGACAATCTCCTGTGGTTCTCTCCCTTCTATACTATTTATAAATATACTTAAGAAGGGATAAAGGGAGATAACTCTAGAATGTATAAAGGTAGAGAACTTGTGACA
Organism: Mactromeris polynyma; assembly: GCA_032209605.1. Lineage (NCBI taxonomy): Eukaryota > Metazoa > Mollusca > Bivalvia > Venerida > Mactridae > Mactromeris > Mactromeris polynyma. Next base: position 3,166,995 of record JASFXZ010000029.1, read on the forward strand.
ATCTCCTGTGATTCTCTCCCTTCTATACTAAATATACATTTGTTTAAGAAGGGATAAAGGGAGTGAACTCTAGAAGGGATAAAGGGGGAGAACTCATGACAATCTCCTGTGATAGAAGCTGACATTCACAGACTATGCTCCTACTGTAGGTTAGAGTTTTCATGGAAGTTCAGCATCAAATCAAGTGTTGTAAGTTTTGATGTTCTATTACAGGGGTATGTGTATGTACAGAACACATAAAACTCATGAGCTTATGTTGAAAGGTTTACCTGAGAAGTACAGGGGTGAGCTATGGATGCTTTTCTCTGGGGCGTTAAATGAGGTATGTACGGTACTGACATTACAGAACAGAAATTGTTTTACTTAAAAATATTTGTTAAGATACCACTATATATCTATCATTTCTTTCTCTGGAAACTAATGCCTTATTCTTTGTTTTTGATGCTTGATTATAATGTTTTTGTGACATCGACATTTATTTCATAGCATATTTCTGAACTTCAGATGTTGACAAATCCTGGTTACTATGGTGATCTTGTGCGACAAAGTTCTGGAAAGAATACTCTGGCTACGGAAGAGATTGAAAGAGATTTGCACAGGTATATGCTTCATGCTAATGTTAACACTACTGTTGTGCTTGATACGCAAATTATTACATATTGATATCTTTATACATTTAATGCTGCTTACTTTTCTCATGGACAGATATTCAACAGCAACATGACTTATGTGAGTGTCTGCACTGACTATATCAGTGTCATTTGAACAATATTTTGGGGGCGGGGGCAGGGTTGTTGGTTGGTGGTGCAGTAGGTCAAGTCACAGTCATTTCAGTTATCTTCGTTAGGTTTACGATGAAACTTTCATTTTAATGACCATGAACCAAAAAATTTTAACTTCTTTTGATATGTAGTCAGACATCGTTCGTTCGAATTAATTGCGTTTGAAATTTATTTCAAATAAAGCATAGTACGAATACCCCATTTCAAATCAACGTGCCTAAGAAGATACATTGGGACCTGATATTTATTTTGAATGATACCAATTATTTGGATAGAAGGTTGTCACACAGACGAGGTCCGACTGTGTTTATGTTTGATTGATGATTAATACATTGCACATTGTAGGTCTCTACCTGAACATCCTGCTTTCCAGTCAGACCTAGGTATCGGAGCACTCAGGCGTGTACTCACTGCTTATGCCTGGAGAAATCCTAGTATTGGTAAGGAGAAATTTTCCTGATTTAGTACAGTAAAACCTCACTTAAAGACCACCTCAATAATAAGACCACCTCAATGTTAAGACCACAATTTTCAAGTCAATTTCCACTGTTCTGCTCTTTATTCAACCTTGATAATAAGACCACCTCAATATTAAGACCGGTTTTCAAGCGTCCCAAGGGTGGTCTTATTATTGAGGTTTTACTGTACTTTATTTGTTCATTTATAAATTATCTATCAGAATTTGCAGATATTTCTCTGTAATGATATGATGTCATCTGGTCTATATAACGGTATAAAGACCAGTAATAAGGGCTTGATTTGTGTTTATTACACGTTTCTTATATTGTTGAGCGTCAAACAAATAACAGAAAAGTCAACTCAAAAACGATTTACGAGGTACAGTGGAATCCCGCTGGCTGGAACTCGGTTGTGTCGAACACCCTTGTTGACTCGAACTCATTATGAAGTCCCAATTGAATTTCCTATCTAATCTATATTGTTCTACTACTCTTGGTATGTACTGCCTAGCCTCGAACTCTCAAACCAATTATTCGGTATGCACTATTATTCGCACTTTTCCGTCGAACCATATATTTTCTCACCTCATAATCGGATATGCTGGCGAATGAGCTCAATTGTGACATGGCGCGTGTTTTTCACATGTTTGTGAACAACAAACTGCATTGATAAATGTGTTTGCATCTGTTTGAAGATTGATTAATGCAATAATTGACAATTAAAGTGTCAAATGTATGTATAATTTAATTTTCTATGCTGTGTAGCTTGATTCTTACAAGATCCAGAGAGCATGTAGCTGCTATTGATTCTGTATGGTTATACGTGTAAATTTATTTGTGTGTTTTCTGTTTATGCGTTATTATCGTTCATTATGATTATTCATACGAGAGGTATACATTACTATGGACTCAAACACACTTTGACAAGACATACGCACCATATTACGCACATACGCTAATTATTTCACAACCTCGGTTGAATAAAACAACCTTTTACTCGAAAATTTTTTGTCAGTCCCGATGAGTTCGAGCCAACGGGATTCCACTGTATGATAAAAAAATATGTGGATCTTTCTTATAACTTAAAAAATACACATATGATGTACATCAATAAATAATGACAATTTAGTTAAAAGACATTTGCTGTTGTGAAAAACTTTGTTATTTATATGGTGTAAAGTAACAATTCATATCTTAAATGTCGGTCCATATGAAAGTTTATAGACCGAGCAGTCAGACCAATATACATAATGCATGGTTTTGAAAAGCCCTTTTCAATTCGACTTGCCTCAGAAGATAAATCAGAACCTGATATATATTTATTTCGGATGATACCAAGTACTTGGATAGAGGGTTGCAGAATAAACATGGTCCAACTGTATATCAACAAAGTCCATAAACTTGCATATAGACTTCTGAGACATGTATTATTTGTCAGTTATTGACCACATTGCAAACAACACTAATATTGCAGGTTATTGTCAAGCTATGAACATTGTTACCAGTGTGTTGTTGTTGTACACAAGCGAGGAAGAAGCTTTCTGGTTACTGGTGGCTATATGTGAGAGGATGCTTCCTGATTATTACAATACTAGAGTTGTTGGTGCTCTCATTGACCAAGGTATGTGCTTTCTGGTTACTGGTGGCTATATGTGAGAGGATGCTTCCTGATTATTACAATACTAGAGTTGTTGGTGCTCTCATTGACCAAGGTATGTGCTTTCTGGTTACTGGTGGCTATATGTGAGAGGATGCTTCCTGATTATTACAATACTAGAGTCGTTGGGGCTCTCATTGACCAAGGTATGTGCTTTCTGGTTACTGGTGGCTATATGTGAGAGGATGCTTCCTGATTATTACAATACTAGAGTCGTTGGGGCTCTCATTGACCAAGGTATGTGCTTTCTGGTTACTGGTGGCTATATGTGAGAGGATGCTTCCTGATTATTACAATACTAGAGTCGTTGGGGCTCTCATTGACCAAGGTATGTGCTTTCTGGTTACTGGTGGCTATATGTGAGAGGATGCTTCCTGATTATTACAATACTAGAGTCGTTGGGGCTCTCATTGACCAAGGTATGTGCTTTCTGGTTACTGGTGGCTATATGTGAGAGGATGCTTCCTGATTATTACAATACTAGAGTCGTTGGTGCTCTCATTGACCAAGGTATGTGCTTTAGAGATAGTTCCCACATTTACAATATTTACCTCCCTTATTCTGAATTGTCGGCCATGTTGATTTCCTTAAAGGTTATAGGGAATATGATGTAAACGATGATTAACTAATCAGATATATCAGTCCCGGGGTGGACTAAGTATGAGAGCTCATATCCTTTATGAGAGAAAAAACATGCATGTTTTATAACGCTATAGGCAAATACTAATAATTGTCCCGGTTTTGAGCTGAGAAATATCATGCATGCTTTACAACATTATAGGCATTCACTGTACAGATCGACCCAGAAGCTAAAGGATATTATTCTAGCGAAATGCTTGAACATGTACTTACAATTAGAATAATTTGCAATGTCTATTACACATCTAATTATTTATGTAAGATAGTTTAGACATTTTTGTCATTTTTTTTTTTTTCTTCTTTTTGTTTTCTTTTTGTTTTTGTTTTTTTAGTAGTTTTAAAGTATGGATATGTACCAGTTTATCGAATGATTTAATGTAATCTTTCAGGTGTCTTTGAGGAATTAATCAAAGAAAATCTTCCAGAGTTGCACGCCAAACTCGAGACTCTTGGTCTGCTCAGCATGATCTCGTTATCCTGGTTCCTGACTATATTTCTCAGGTAAATATGATCAATTGTATTTAAAGAAGATAGTTGCATAATGAGGACAGCATTTTCATTTCGAGGGTTCAGTGCAAGACTATACTAGCTCCTATATAAATACATAGGAGGTAGGATAGTCTTGCGCTGAACCCTCAATTTCATCTATCAACTAACAGTACAAATACAAAGATTTCTTCCTGCATGCTAAAATGCATAAACCATTTTTCATAACATATTTCTATGTCACATGTACCGGGGAATATGAAGGATTGTGTCATGGCACTGACAGGATTGGTTAGCCATGTTTACTATACAGTAAAACCTCACTTAAAGACCACCTCGATAATAAGACTACCTCAAAATTAAGGCCACACTTTTCAAGTCCATTTTCACGGTTTTGCTCTTTATTCAATATCAGTAGTAAGATCATTTCAATATTAAGACCAGTTTTCAATGGTCCCAAGGATGGTTGTATTATTGAGGTGTTACTGTATTGTTATTGTATATTGATCAAGGAAAACCGTCTATATAAATGTTCTCTCATATTTCATAACGTTTATGGTCATTTGTAAGGAAATCTGAAAAGTACTAAAAGTTTGTAATATGTCTGAAATTACCAAAATAGTCAAATGACGAATGAGATTTGTTTCCCTTGCACCACCAGGGTTATTTGGAGCAATCAACACATTTTCAATGTTGGTATTACTTGATAGTTTACTGTGTTTGGTCGTGTCAATAATAAGTCTTGTTGCTTAGTCTTTTATCAGATTGACGATCTGTCCATTATTTGTTGTGCTTCTACACATGTATGCCATATTACTAGGGATGTCAACGAATGGCAATTTTGGTATTCGAATATTCGGTCAACCTTCGGAACGAATATTCGAACATTCGACCTTCTTATTAAATAACAATACATTTGAAATTCGAAGTTTAACATTTAGTTTATGCTAATCAAGTCTGTGTTTTAAACTGATCAATCCCCGCGGTTACTAATAATTTCAGGGCCTAACTGTCATCACCAGAGTGTTATATCTCTCTTGCCCCCCAAATATACAACATGTCATGTTACTTAACACCTGTAGATATTATTTTCACACGTAAAATGTCATTCAATGCGATATTGCCCATCATTGAAATTTGGTACACTTGCATTCAGTTTTTATATTGAAAATATATATTTTATTGAATATTCAAATGCCGAATCAGTATTCGAATATTCGGACGTACAAAAGAATTTTCGAATATCCGAATATTCGTTGACATCCCTAATTATTAATGTTAACATTCGTGCCAAACTTATTATGGTAGTAGGGAGTAGTATACAGGGGTTCCAGTAGGGGCTGAATCTCGAGGGTCATTTTGATAATTTTGTGACCAGATTTTATCATTTTAGAGCCAAATTACCTATAATTTAGAGAAAAATAGACCCTTCAGCCAGAATCCTTGTGGTCAAAATGTGGCTTTTTGGAAATTTCAGGGGCCAAAGATTCAACTCTTGGGACAATATTGAATCAAAATCTCTATGATATCTCTCATTTCAGTGTCATGCCTTTCAACTGTGCCGTTAATATTTTGGACTGCTTCTTCTATGATGGAGCTAAGGTAACTTGATTTACATTATTTCAAACTTTAAATTTGTGATTTTACTTCTGCAGCTTTGTTGTCAGGAATATAGGAAGTGTCTGCTTAATTCCAGGATTCCATTCTCGCTTGGCATAAATATTTTCCTTGAAAGTTAACACTGGAAAGAAATCTGATCGAAGTATATGGCTTGTAGACATTGATGCCTGATTGTTCTGTTTCATTCTTTGATTTGTTATTTGATTAAGGTTAAAACATATTTTCGACTTTTTTAAATAACGTTTTTGTTTCCATAACAACCTGATAAATATAAATGACATCATTGGTGTGCTCAATATGATGTATTTTATTGTAAAATCCATGTTTTTAGTACAACAGCTGTTGCACGTTTTTAAAATTTTAAATATTTAGTTTTATGGTGTATTGTATATGAAGTAGACATTTGTTGTGTCAACATGGGTAATTTCAACATTCCGGTTGTGTCGGCATAAATCACAGTTTTTGTGTCACTAGATATTGTGCAATTAGATTGACCGCGAACAGGTGTATGAACTTTCAGGACTGATCCATGCCAATTTAGGTAAGGAAATGTTCTCGTGCGTAAAGCTATAATTGCCGTTTGGTTTACTTTCCTATCAAAACACAACCACAGCTTTTTCTCTGTCAAGCTTACGGACAAACACGAAAGTTTCAATACACCTATTTTGAAATGAAATTGTCGAGGTAATATAATCATGCGTTCACGGTTAATAAAGCTGCACTATATTGTGTGAGAAAATGATTAATTTATATGTTTATATATATTTATATGACATTCGGATATGTTGACGCTTTTTATCAGGTCCCTACAATTTCGACATAATGGGTTTCAACTATATCATATTTTATATTGTAGGTGATTTTTCAAGTGGCATTAACCGTTCTATCATCACGTAGACAGGAGTTGTTGGAATGTAAGGACGATGGTGAAGCCATGCCTGTATTGAGTTCATATCTAGAAAATGTAACTAATAAAGACACGACCATGCCTACTGTAGCTCATACAAACATGATGTGTACCGAGTATGTAAAGCCAGAGAAAAAGGTAATTTGTATAGAGTTATGTGATTCACTATAGATTCGTCCATTTAACATTACCACTGCTTCTATTTAGGCCGTCTCCTGTGATATGCTGAAAAAATTCAGTTTGGAGTAGTATTTGGAAATATTTAGGCCTTATTAGATGGATTAACTCCCTAGTTATCCTTTATGGTCGGCCAGACCATTTCTTGCGCCCCTGTTCCCTTGCGAGTTTACTCTTGCACCTCCTCAATGCCTGATATTTTGTGGACTGTTCCCAGAGTTTGTGTGGGGAGGCATTGTCTTGTGTATGTGGCGTTCTCTGTAGCAACTTATTCTCTCTCTTTTTAGATAGATTAAATTCCACCTTTGCTTGTGTTTTTGTACACTTTAAATCTGTATACCTTCTGTGAGACACAACCCTTATTGCATTAAAAACACATTTTGTATCTCTGTTCCCATAGAATTTACCACTCTCACTTAGGTTGTATGTACTTGTAAGAACAACGGATAAACGTATAAGTGTCTACAGAAACAGCCATGCCACTGGTCGTGTTTGCAGAGTGACTCTGTTTACAGTCTGAGGATCATTCATGGCCATTTCTTTATCGGCTGACTCAATATAGGTTCCTGATACTGCTTTAACCTGTTAGGGTTCTGAATTACAAAAAGTATTGGTTGATAGCTGAATATCTCGGTATAAACAGCATTATTGTTAAATAAATGCTGTCAAATGCACTTAACCTGAAAAAATGAAGTAGATAATTGTTTGGACTTTTTCATTTCAACCACCTATGTTCTATAACGAAAGACTAGTCACTAAATATGTTATTGTTTCCAAATACATGTACTGCTGTGTAATAGAAGATAGCATTATCATCCAGGTAAAGAAACAAAGGGTGAGTTTTATGCCTGATTAAATTCCCTAATTCTGTAAGTTATTTTAGTAAAAAAAGTGATTTTGAACACTTTAACAATTATCTTCAAAATTTTAATAAATTTTAATAAATTTAATTTTAATAAAATTTTAATAAATGTTAATTTTTTATGTTTTTTGTTTCCCAGACATCTGTGGATGTTAGTGATCTTATTCAAGAGAGCTACATAAAGTTTGGTCACCTTGAAAACCAACATATCGGTCAGTTACGACTAAAGTTCCGATTACGTGTGGTACAGACTATTGAGGATCATACGATGAAGAACATTCTCAGATCCGTGTCGGAGATAACGCTCGTGAAAGGGAAAGAATTAGAGGATCTGTATATGCTGTTTAAGGTATTGTAGTTTTTGGTTTGTTGTCCTAGCCCCGAACTCCCGAAAGCATCTCAATTTTAGCTTAATCTCAGCTCAAGTATTGTCTCAAATCGTTGAGATTTTCCTCTGACATCTGAGACATGACTCAAAAGCAGTATTATAAAACGAAAAAGATGACATGAGTTTTTTTCTCAATTTTTTTTCAAGAGATTCAAATGAGATTTGTCTCAATCTCTATTTTGAGCAAAATCTCATAATGAGCTGAGATTTCTATTTGAGATGCTTTGAGAAATCAGGCCCTGGTCAAATATTCACAAAATTATTATTTTGAGTATTCACTCAAACTTAAATGAGCTGAGTGTCCTCTCAGTTGAGTTTACTGTCAAATGTATATTCATGAAACATTCTTAAATACCATACATGCCACAGATTGACCATAATTGTTTGAGTGTAAAATGAGCATTTTAGTTGATATATTCCTCAAATTGTGACTTGCCGTTTAATTAAATGTTTAGTCGTTCAAATAAGTTTTTAATTTTGAAACACAACTCCTACATCTGAATTGTCGAACAAAATGGCGTTCATAGCAGAACGTGTAGTCCGGTGATTATAATGTATCATTTCTAGAAAAGGTTAATAATGTCAAAATACTGTTTGAAAATTTGAGTGGATTTCCAAAAAAAATTTAACAACTTTCATCTTGGTATGAATTTGCATATCTTAAGTGATTGATCCCATATTGTTCTAATTTTACATCAATTGTGAAACAAGTTCTTACAACTCACGACCGTCGGATCTGGAGTCGGGCGCTCAAGCCCTTGACCACTCCGCCTCCATTGTATCAGTATGTATCAATGATATTGACCAATGTATTGCCAACCTAAGTGTATAGTAAATACTTAATAAACAAATTACCAGTCAAATGTTATTACATGTAATGTTTTTTTATAGGAGGAATATCTGACATCATGTTACTGGAGAACCAATCAGCCACCAGCAGACCTCACAGATAAGTACGACTCCACTCGCCCATACTACGAAATCTACAAAGTTGATTTTGATCAGTTTAAGACAATGTTTCTGTCTCTATCACCGTGGGCCAAAGGTCAGAGAGGAGGGGTTCTGGCACTCAGAGCGTTTAGGGTTTGTAAATACTTTTAGATTTTAGCAAGATTTTTCAGCGATACATTTTGGGTTACATAGATCGGCGAAAAATGGGCGGGCTGGCGGCCACTCAGATGACGATAACAAGTTTGGGTTAAAGTTTTTTCCCTGTCATACATAAAACAGTTGTTATCCTATCCTCATGAAACTTGCTCAGAATATTTGACTGCGTGATATCTTTGGCAAATGTGACTATGCATCATCTCTGGTCAAAAACTAGGTCACTAGATCTCGGGCCAAAAACTAGCAGAAATGTGGGAACAGTTTGTTGGGTCTACTACCAACCTGGACACTGTGATATATGTAGATGAAAGACAATGCATCTTAAAGTTATATGATGCATATCTACAAAACAGCTGTGTCATTATCAAGAAATACCCTTAAAAACATGTTTGCAAGTGAAATAGAAAATCTATTTCCCATTTTAATGAATTTGAGTTGACATATTGGCTGAACGCATCATGTATTGCCTAAAGACAGACTACCACTTTCATGTACAAGTATTTAGCACCAGAGATTGTCATGAGTTCTCTCCCTTTATCCCTTCTATGGTATTTGTATATATAGTTCAAGGTCAGGTGTGAAAAACATTCCACTTCTTGTACTTCATATACATATAATATAGAAGGGATAAGGGGCGATCACTCTAGAATGGATAAAGGGAGAGAACTCTATAATGAATAAAGGGAGAGAACTCATGACAATCTCCTGTGATAATCTAGTAGTGAACAATCATCTCCCGGAGGATGCGATGTCTTTTTTGATTCTTTCAATATTTTTTATTCATCTTTTATACTTGCTTGTGTATGGTATAGGGAGTTAAAATTCCAGATTAATCCAGAAATCTGGATTCAGATCCCCACAGATCGATTTTCAGATGAGTTTTTATGGGGGGGGGGGGGGAGGGGGTGAATCTGCCACTGAACGAATGTAATTTGAGTATGAATGTATTTTTAAAAATATAACCAAGGTGTTCCACGGACAAGTCTGTGGAGGAGTTCTTTGATTCCCCCGCTCAGTTTTCAGGATAGAAATCGGCTCTGTTAACACCCCTGTGTATGATTTTACCCAAACTTGATATATATTTTCAGTATATCGACAGAAATGTAGATAACATGATCAACTTCAAGGAGTTTGTAGAAATACTGTGTAAGATGTGTAAGGCTGACTATACACAGAGATTGAAACTTCTGTATGAGTTACACCAATCTCCCTGTCTCCTCGACTCCGACGATCTAGACGAGGATGGCGTATCTTCTCCAAAGTCAGGTATGCTGTACAGTGAAACCTAGAAAATATAACCACCATTGCAGGGTTCTAGAAATTTAGAAATTAGACACTTGTCCTGGACTAATGGAAATGTAAAATTTGACTTTTTTCGACATTGGAAGCTAGTTGTCCGAAAATATCAGTTAATTTAGTAACAAATAAACATACATGATGATAGCTCCACAATCTAAAATTAATAATCATATGTATGTGTTTGTGGGATTCTAAGGTTTGACCTACAACTGAACAATTGCTGATGTAGGTTAGCTTTAAAACAGACTTGTCCGGGACTAACTTCAACTCAACTGTTGGTATCCCGATTCAGCATTAGACTAGTCCAGGACGTTGAGCTAGTGGATTTCTAGAGCCCTGCATTGGAGCTGGGGAAAGTTGGGCTTAGTAGTGACGTGCAGGGCTCTAGAAATTATATTTTAATACGGTTGTCCCGGACTTGTATAAATGTTAATTTTGACCTTTTCCACATGGGAGGCTAGATGTAGAAGCATAGAATAGGGTATGGATTAACAGTTAAGTAGACGCACATAACAGATTTGTCCGGGACTAAGTCCAACTCAACTGTTGGTAGCCCGAATTGGCAATTAGACTTGTCCGGTATGTTGTAATTTGTTTCTTCACTTTTGTGAAACAGAAGGTTTAATGCAAATTTGAGTGGATGTCATTTTGTAGTTTACTTTTCATTTTGTTCTTTGAATTTGAATTGCTGTTAAAAGAAAAGTAGTCGTCTGGTTTCAATATTTTTGGTATTAAATGAAACTAGAAAAATGTATCTGTTTGCAAATGTAAAAACCTGAACATGGAGGTTTTGATCACTAAAACAGGTTTTGTCTTGGGACAGTGCAATGTTTTAGAATATGTTACTTTGAAGGCATTTACATGCCATGTTCTCAAAATCATTTCTTAGCATATTTCGATAGAAGATAAGACTATCGACCATTTATGTTCGTGATGAAATTTTATTTGTTGAAGTATCCTTTCACTGTTTTTTAGATTCTACAGAAAGTGCGACTGAAGCTACAAATTTCTTTGATGAGGATGCCGAGTCCCCTGGTCGAGAAAATGCTGATGGTGTGTTTTTAAGTTGTTTGTTTTCTGAAGATTTTGGGTCCAATAGCTTTCTTGATTAAGATTTTGTCTACAAATTTATAACCATTTTACTATGGATTTCGACTTTATCAGCGTTATATAAGGTCTAGTACCTCTACTCAATTCATAATTTGTTTTAAATTGTAATGTATCACACACTTATTAAAGGTAATAAAAAAAAAAAAAAAAAAAAAAAAACATACTATATTTGTAATTATAGATTTGTATTGTTATGTAATTCCAAGCTTTCGTGGCCTAAGGGTTGTGAGCCGGACTCCTCACTGTTTAAAACTCCAGTAGTCTTTAAAGAAACGAGAGAGGAAAATTTCGAAGTTGATTTATATTTCCCTTCTCTAATGAAATACATACCATAAAATCACTGTAGCCAGATGGTTCTAAGGTTCGATTCCCAGTAGGGACCCAGTCCGATATGGCCTGTTTGTGAGCCACTAGCTAGTTAAATCATGGTTACCATGTGCCTTCCTGTTTGGTGTCTGGCATTAAAGGAAAGGAATCGGGAAGTAAATGTGCTCAGATAGAAGGTGCCTCAAAAGTCAGAAATCGCTTGCCTTTTAAGTAGAGGTGATTCTATAATAGATAAACACTGTTATATAATTCTAGATATTGAGCTACCAAGCTGTCCAGATGAGTTAGACAGTCAGCATGCTACTTTAGGTGCTCAGGAGATTCCCGACACCGACGGTGCTGCACCTATGTCACTGAGTGTGGTCTCGTCGTTGACGGACTCGGATCCACCGAGCCCCACTGATAAAGCTGTGGATATTATATCAGCTGTAAAGGAGAGAAGTCTTTCATCTAGTGGTAAAGGTTCGTGTCTTATATTTAGTCAATTTCCAAGTTGAATTTTAATGGTTTCAGAAAGTGTACTTATTTGAAGTGCTTAAGCCTGTATTTTTTAATAAAGTTGAATGTACATGACCATTAAAATTGAAAATTACCACAGTAAAACATCAATAAGAAGACCACTCTTGGGACCCTTGAAAATTGGTCTTCTACTTGAGGTGGTCTAAATTTTGAGGTTGAATAAAGTTTAAAACAGTGAAAATGGACTTGAAAATTGTGTTCTTAATTATGAGCTGGTCTAATTATTGATGTGGTCTTTAAGTGGTGTTTTACTGTAAACAGGGGAAGCACCAAAGGGATCTTGAAAAAAACTGTTCTTTATGTCAGTTTTGGGGTAGATTCATAATGACGTGAATGGAAAAAAATTGGGGGTTAAATATGTTCCTTACATCCAAGTAGATTTCAGAAACTTAGTTGACTTAGAAAAATATTTGTCAACTTATTTTTTCACATTTTTCTCACTATCATCTTGTAAGATTGCTGCATAGGCAGCCAAAGAACGGTAGATCTGAAATGTTTTACATTATCTAATGATTTAGTGGACACACCGATGGGGACGCCACTGGGAGAAAGCCCTATGGGACTGTTTGACAGAAGAAGGGACATTATACGTGAAAGGTCTGGAAGCAAGGAGGAATTCAGAAATGTTCCGAGACTAAGTCAGGTATGTATTACAGAATGTTATGTTTATATAAAGGGAGACAATTCTAGGTGGGATAAAGGTAGAGAACTCATGACAATCTCCTGTGAATTATCAGTTATCTTCCTTAGAACAACAACTTCTCAACAACAGTCAAAATTTGTACTTTCCAAAGGATGTCGCACTGGACTTTACAAATCTTGTGTTATTTTTAGAGATGTCAACCAATATTCGAACATTCGACCTTCTTATTTAATAATAATACGTTTGAATTTCGAAGTTTAACGTTATGCTTATTAATTTTGTGTTTTAAACTGATCAAACAAGTTGTAAAAATCCCTGTGATTACCAATAATTTCAGGGGCCTAAGTGTCATCCCCAGAGTGTTATATATCTCTTGTCCCTAAATATACATCACATATCAATTAATACCTGTAGATACTATTGTCACACGTAAAATGTCATTCAATGCGATGATGCCCATCATTGGGATTTAATGCATGTACATTCAGCTTTTATATTGAAAATATATATTTTATTGAATAGTGGAATCAGTATTCGAATATTTGGACGTTCAAATTAGTATTTGAATATCCGAATAGCTGTTGATATCCCTAAATATTTAACATGAACATTTAAATGTCTTTAAATTCTTTCAGGCTAAAATTTGTAATGTGATATTTTACAGAATCAGTTTATCCAGATGTGGAAGACCCTTTATGATTTGTTCGGAGGAGAACCAAATGAACAGGAGCTTTATCATGCCATAGCAACAGTGGGAACTCTTCTTTTGGAGATAGGAGAAGTAGGCAAAAAATTCTACCTTCAAAGAGAAGATTTTACCAACTCAATAAATGATACTAGCAATGAAAGTGCGAGTGAAACAGGAAGTTTGTCACTAAGCAGTGTTCCAGAGATAAGAGAAGACACTGCATTGGCCGAAACAGACAAAACTGATCACTCCAATGAAATTGGAGATGTCATGGAAGCAGACGCAGGAGCTGGTTCAGAGGATGCTGTGGTTGAAAGTGCGTCTAAAAAATTAGAAGAGTTGAATTTAGAAAGTACAAACTCAAAAGAGTTGGATAAAACTCTCGAGTCAGAAAAGTCAGACCAAACTAGTGATATGTCAACTGCTCGTAGCGGTTTGTCTCTCGGTAATGTTCAGCGAGGTGAAAGGACACTCTCCTCCTCGTCATCCAAAGTTGATGTTGATTGGTCAATCAGCTTTGAGCAGTTTTTGGCCTCCATGTTGACTGAGCCTGCATTAGTGACATATTTTGAGCAACGAGTTGATTTGCATGAGGCTGTCGATAAAACGAGAAACAGGCGGCTTTTAATGCGCCAGCAGAGTGCACCATTCGAACAACTAAAGTCTTCTTGATGAAGTAACGAAAGCAATTTTTGTAATACTGCTTATCACTACAATAAGTGTGTATTTATGATGGACCAAAAACTTGATGTGTACAATTCAAACCTGAATGATACAATTTTGTTATGTCAAACATGTTTTAAAAGTCTGTCCCATTTCCCATTTTGGGGTGCATTATTCTGTACATTTGTATTAGTATCAGGTTTAAGGTTTTTCAATTAACTCCTGGTGTAGGTACTGGTAATAAAACGAGTTTTCTATTGTTAAAGATGTTAAACAAAAATATACGGTCGGATCTCGTTTATTCGACAACCTTCTACCGGAATACTCAATATCATTCGAAATACAGCTCAGGTCCCGATGTATCTTCTTATACCCATCCAATTGAAATGGGCTATTTGAAACCATGTAGTATTCGAATTAAAATAGAAAATACCTGTACTCATGTTCTGCAGTTCCAGGAACATCTTTAAGAAAAGTTACAATGCAATGTTTTAGAGTATGTCTGTGTGAAGGCATTAACATGCAATTTTCTCAAAATTATTACTTAGCATATTTGATAGAAAATTAGACTATCTACCTTTAATGGCTGCATGCTCATCCAGTAGACAGACGTGCCACATGGTTTATAAAGACTGCCTATGACTGCAGCCTTCATATAAATTTTAGAAATTGGTATGTAACCCCTAATGGGTTTTGAACCCACACCCCCTATAATGAGTGCCTAGTTATTTTATTTCTTGTCAAAGCAGATGGAGAGTTTCAATACTTCTTAGTTCTTCTGTAATTGTGGTTGCCTCTGTGGGCTGTTTCATGAAACTTCGTATGAACATTATTTTTCTTAAATCGTAAGAACTTGGTACTAAAAAGATCCTTTTCGTATGTAGTGAAACGGCGCCCTCATAAGCAGGGGATATCTTTTAAACTATTGGTGGTTTAAAATGAAAACCAAACTTGCAAGGTTCATTCTGAAATGTCTCAACTTCCGGTAAGAAAAATATCTTGAACATGTGTGTTCTATAGTTTACCTTTTGATTGGTTAATTACTTAAATAGTCTGAAGGAGCTGACCAACAAACCATGATCATTGATATAGACAAAGTAGACTTATTGACACCATCTATTGATTTAACTAGTCATTGTTCATTCTTCCAAACATTATTGAAGTCATCTGTGCAAGAACCATTCAAACACTAATGTTACGTGTAAATGATACATGTATTTACATATCCACTCAAATTTTGGCATTATTGAAAGATTGCAATACTCATTCTGGGAATCTGTTCTTGTCTGTTCTTGATTCATGATAGAATAGCATTTGATATATAAGTGTAATTGTTTGTTTCTTACTTTTATCATGTTTTTTACTTGATCGACTTGTTTCATATTGTGTGTGTTGCTGATTGAATGGTATAAGTCAGGGTGTCACGATATACCTGTATACATGTATAGGTATATTGCAATATGCAGAAAAACTGTATTGTACCACAATATGACAGTTCTGGTTGAATGGTATAAGTCGGGGTGTCACGATATACCCGTATATAGGTATATTGCAATATGCAGAAAAACTGTATTGTACCACAATATGACAGTTCTGGTTGAATGGTATAAGTCAGGGTGTCACGATATACCCGTATATAGGTATACATGTATTGCGAAATGCAGAAAAACTGTATTGTACCACAATATGACAGTTCTGGTTGAATGGTATAAGTCGGGGTGTCACGATATACCCGTATATAGGTATATTGCAATATGCAGAAAAACTGTATTGTACCACAATATGACAGTTCTGGTTGAATGGTATAAGTCAGGGTGTCACGATATACCCGTATATAGGTATACATGTATTGCGAAATGCAGAAAAACTGTATTGTACCACAATATGAAATGAATATATACCGTACATTTATTTTGCAACACATTTAATGAGTTTGGAGTTGAGTAAAAGTGTTAAATAAAGACAAATATAAGGCCATAAGTAAAAAATTGTTCTCATACGTGACCCAGAATCTAACAGTGGGTAGGTTTAATTATTTGACTACTGTAAAGGCTAAAGGACCGGGGAAAAAATATTTCATTGATGAACCTAAAAAAAAAAAATTAAGTTGTGGCATTTTTCATGAGTCGGTTCCGTAACTGAAGAGAAACAATTTTTTAAGGATGACCTTAGCTTTATGAAGAAATATATTGTGGTACGATTTGTGATACATCACTGAAGTATTGCAATATATCGTGGTATCGTGACACCCCTAGTACAAGGCTATATGTCTGTGTTATTGAATATTGTCCGCTGTGATAAATCTTCGTCCAAAATATTATGTATACATGTGTTGGAATGATTGTTTATTTTATAAATTGTTTATACATACATGTACATGTATATGTTAGTGGGTTATTATTGTATAATTATATTTAATTTGGTACATAAAATTACTTATTTTGATTTTTATAAATTGCACAATTTTGTTATTGGTATGTTTTATTCCACAGTTGAGTGAACTTGATCACGATAATATGGTAAACATAAATGAGATGAAGGATTGATTTTGATGATTCAGAAATTAGCGAAAATCAAAGATTAATGCTGCCTTGTCAATAATTGAATTTTGATACTTAGTTTGTTCAAGTTTTTAGTGTTTGTCTAAAGCTCCCTGCCCTAAATTAACATGTCAGACTTTATCTAAGTTAAATTCATTTGAGCACCGAAAATTCATAAGTTACCTGCTCTGGTGAATTATGACTGCTGTTGGTATTTGTGATTGCTTAGTTTACTTTCAATCTTGTGTTGCCAGGCAATGCTGTTTATTGCTTCTGATTTTGTCAGACATTTAGTAACTACTAAATAGATAAGATCATTTATTGAAACTTAAAGATGGAATTCATTGATAATGAGCGACCGGAGTCTCTTATAGTTCACCCATCCTGTAAACCTATTCTAAGCCAAACAATGCATTGTAGCATAACAGGATATACCTCTCGTAGTAAAATTCCCTAAATGGAACATGTTGCCAACTTGTCTGTCTAGAATTCCCAATGAATTCTATGTAGTAAATACTTGTCTGTCTAGAATTCTCAATGAATGGAAAATGTAGTAAATACTGCTATAGTTAAAACTAAATATATATAATTATGCAAAGAGACTCGTTTCCATTTCAGCTCTTAAGTTTTGTTCTGCATTGCGCTTGAAAATGATTCTTTTTTTGTGTATTATATTTATGTGTAATCAATATACTTTATTCATTTGTATCGGTCTCGATTTACAGAGCTTTTATTGTTATAAAGGATGCTTACATATATACATGATAAAACCTGTATTAGGGTCTTTGAGAATTTCCCAATCAAAGTTTTGATGTCTCAAACTAAGCACATTGTCCGAAGATATGTTGGAGGCTTAATTGTGATTTATAGAATGAACGAACGAGAAAATATGTATAATTACTGCATAATTGTTTTTAATTTTGAAGAGCATATTTTAATAAAGAATTATGTACATTCTGATGTGACGTCGTCATTTTGTAGTTTACTTTTGCATCTTAAAATTGGAAGTGCTGTAAAAAGAAAAGTAGACGTCCAATTTTTAATACTTTTTGTAATAAATGAAAGTTGAAAAATATATGTTAGAAAGTGTAAAAACCTGAAAATAGAGTTTTAGTCTCTAATACAGGTTTTGTTGTGGCACTGCTCATATATATGTACACACATGCCAGTTACATTATAATTTTAAGAATGATTCGTACAAGAATCCTTTGACTTTGGTTTGATGTATTGTTCACTCATAAAACAGATATTACAGAATGTTCATGTCTTACGTAATGTTGAATATATTCATTATATTGTATTGTCTTCATGACTACTTTTTTCAGGTTAAAATTCCTCCATAACACCACAGAATGATGGCGGGGTAGTATTGTGTTCCCATCGCAATTTTATTTTGATTCATTTAATACATTTCTTTTGTGATTGATAGTCATTTGAGTGCTGCTATATGATTTACAACCTCTTCTGCGAGTGACACCATTTCAAGAAAACGCAACATGTGATGTCACTATTTGCAAGCAGGAAACAATGTTTACTCCATATTGCCACTTTGTTTTCATATTTGCATATGGGCAAATATTGCTTACTGTCAGTACAAAATGACGTCACATGTGACGTTTTATGGAAATTACGTCACTTAAAGAAGAGGTTAGAAATCATACAGCGGCGCTCATTTTATGTCTGGTGTACATTGTTCAAAATCCTGGTGTTCAAACCTTTGGGGAAATCATGCTGTAAAAAATAAATGGGTTTACAATTAAATTTGTTTGCATTATATGTACCCTCAACCTCGTATTCTGGGTTTATCTGCTAGCTGTGGGTCTGTACTCTTGTTCCGACATCAAGTATTACCTACACGAAGCAAACAGTATTACCTACACGAAGCAAACAGTATTACCTACACGAAGCAAACAGTATTACCTACACGAAGTTAACAGTATTACCTACACGAAGCAAACAGTATTACCTACACGAAGCAAACAGTATTACCTACACGAAGCAAACAGTATTACCTACACGAAGCAAACAGTATTACCTACACGAAGCAAACAGTATTACCTACACAAAGCAAACGGTATTACCTACACGAAGCAAACAGTATTACCTACACGAAGCAAACACATTTTGAAACCAAACAAGACTCCCAAGCAGCAAATACTCATATTTGCACAACCATGATTATATGATTGATATCCTTACAGGGTTCAACACTAACACTAAATTATTGCAGGACTACATATGGACATTACCAGTTCTGACATTGGGTGTATGAAGGGTGAAAATAAGTAGTGACAAAATTAAGCAATATTCCAAATCAGGAGACACTTCATCACGGACATATAAACCATACACTCTGCAAAATTTCTAATTGGTCACTTGGATTTTATTGATATTATTTAACAGTGAATGGAAACTCAACAATACAAACACCATCACATAAATACTTTCTTCGTACAACTGTTCAGAATACATTAATCCATATTGATTCTCACGTGAACTTTACGACATATCAACACTAATAACCCTAAAATTAAAAGTCATAAAACGGATATATATAGTATGGTCTCTTCAATAAATATGAAGTGACCAATTAGAAATTTTGTTGAGTGTATATGTCCGTGACTTCATACAGTCTTTAACAAAACTCCATGTTGGCTAAAGCATACAGTCATTTTCATATCACAACTTTTTGAACAAAAATTCAGTTCAAAATAGGAAGATTCTCTCCCCTGATGCATGAGTAACTACAAATGATAAAAATGTAAATTAACTGGACTTTAAACGAAGTAACCAATGCATCTTTCATCATATTCCTTGACTGAACAAGGGAGGCGACGACAGGACTTTAAACACAGTAATCCATGTATCTTTCAATATCCTTGAATGGACAAGGGAGACAATTTAAATAATCAACAGACCTTCAACAAAGTTGTGTGAGATGTCCTTTTGAAGATAATTAAAATGAAAACATGAAAATTCAGCAATTTGTTAAAATTTCTGCTAAAAAAATATTAAAATAACAAACATAAATTTGATTCATCACAAAAGCACAATTTTATTTTCACAAATGCATTTAAAATTGCGTTTTAGGTGGTCATAACGCATTAATAACCTAAATTAAATGCATTAATTATTGCTTTCTTTGCAGAATACAAAAACAAGCAGTAAGTTCAGGGCATTAAGAACCCAGTCAGGATTAAATACCTTTAAGACGTCTCCGAACCTCAACTAGTACAAAAACATAAATTATAATGTAGAGATCAAATCTGCAGATGAAACTACAGAACATTTTCATTGTTTTCACACAACTGTTGAAGTTAAGCTACTGAAATCAATAATAGATAGTTCCCAGATTTACAATATTTACCTCCCTTGTTCTGAATAGTCGGCCATATTGATAGGCAAATTTCCTTAA
This sequence comes from Mactromeris polynyma, assembly GCA_032209605.1. NCBI lineage: Eukaryota > Metazoa > Mollusca > Bivalvia > Venerida > Mactridae > Mactromeris > Mactromeris polynyma. Next base: position 3,187,282 of record JASFXZ010000029.1, read on the forward strand.
AGTTTATTGGGAATATAATGTGAACGATGATAAACTAATCAGATACAAAAAGTCAACTTATTCATTATGCTCATGTGGGCAGATGGCTCAGAAAGTTGAAGAACAAGTGGTTGTTACATGCAAATTCTCTTGGTATTTTCTCAATTATCACGAACATGTATTTAAGAATTACTCCATTAAGTACTTATCAGTTTTGCCTATCAAAATGGCCATTAATTAAGAACAAGGGAGGTAAATATTGTAGGTATGGGAACTATCCATTGCACAATACTGAATCCAGAACTACACCAAACACAATCTTTGAACACTTTAAAATATCCTCAATAGAATGGTAGTTGTACAAACCAGGTCAATGTACTGACTGTTTGATGAATCCGAATTAAGGCTTTTATAAACAAGAGATGTTTGTAAAATATTCTGCCCCCTCATGGTTAAGTTATTGATCGAAAACGGTTTGTGAACAATTGACCCCTGTGACCTTGACATTTGACCACAAAATCAATAGGGTTCCTCTGCTACCCAAGATGAATGTGTGGACCAAGTTTGAGGATGATAGGTCAAGGGGTTCTTGAGTTATTGATCTGAAACAAAAAGTTTAAGGACCAACTGATGGACCGACATGTGCAAAGCAATATGGCCTCTCTTCTTCAAAAGGGGGCATAACAATTATCTCACCACTTCAATATCAGGATGATTTGGATCTTTAATTCACTCCTGCAAGTTTATTATCATGAAAACAGAATCACCATCAATTCCAGGAATTCCAAAATTCACATTTTTAACTTTTTATATCTCGGCATTTTTATTGGTTGAAGATAAGGATTGTCAATTGTGTCACTGTCTAATTGTTCAAATTTACTGGAATTAGGGTCCAATTCATCTGACCTGGAACTAGTTCCATGTATGTCCGAGGGGTCTAGAGAATCTAGATCCTGATCTTTCGGTAACAAGGCTACCAAGTATGGATGGGGCTGAGGCTGAATAGCGATCACTGAAATATATTAACAATATTATAGAAGAAAAATGCAGTAGTCTCCAACCTAAAATAATAAATCACATGATAATTCACAAACAGATACAATAACCACAACCATACTTTGATTCAGCAGAGATGATGTTATCATGCCTTAGATAATGCATTAACCGGCATGATAAAAGTGGTATTTATGTAATGTATCTATCTGGTAACAATTCTAAATACTCTAAATGCGACTAATCCTGGAAATGAAGTTAAAAAAATCATTGATTTGAATACTGTCTGATTTGTAAGACAATTTTCCAACAGGCAAGATCCAGGTTAATTTTTATTGATAGTCAATGATTCAAACAAAATGGTTGTTCTAGTTTTTCTGCTTGGTAGTCAAAATGTCACTATTTTATTTATTTCAATCATTAGGATAAAAATATTCTTGGCAACAATAACTACAAAATATCAAGCCAACATAAGATGTTGTAATGAATGTACATACATGGAAAGGAAGAGGTGTCATCTTTAAACCAGCTCTGTGTATCGCCCGTTTTAGCTACATATCTGGTCACAGCACGCTCTGTGTCACGTTTGTAAGATGCCGCTTTCTCTCGTATCAACTGATACTCGGATACTGGATGTTTATGAGACTGAAAATGACAAGAAAAAACTGTAATACAATGCCTAGGTCACATGATGTAGCTCTTGGCAGATTACAAGCAATGAAAGGGCCGAACCTTTGAGAGCGCGGGTCAGATGTGACATACGAGTGGTCCTGGGCCCATAGGACTTGGGGAACTGTATCAGGCTATGCCTGTGGGGAGTCTGTACGCTGGGGGGCTACATTTGACCAAGCATTAGATGAAAAATCCACATCAAGATGAAGTTTGTTAATTTAAACTAAATGATAGGTTTACATTATACTCACTTTTAAAGCATTATAAACAAATCCCATCAAACTATATGATACATTTTCTTTGTTTACTAGACAGGTAGACATGTATTTAAGGTGTTTACTAGACAGGTAGACATGTATTTAAGGTGTTTACTTGACAAGTAGACATGTATTTAAGGTATTTACTAGACAAGAAGACATGTATTTAAGGTATTTACTAAACAAGTAGACATGTATTTAAGGTGTTTACTAAACAAGAAGACATGTATTTAAGGTATTTACTAGACAAGCAGACATGTATTTAAGGTATTTACTAAACAAGTAGACATGTATTTAAGGTGTTTACTAAACAAGTAGACATGTATTTAAGGTATTTACTAAACAAGTAGACATGTATTTAAGGTATTTACTAGACAAGCAGACATGTATTTAAGGTATTTACTAGACAAGCAGACATGTATTTAAGGTATTTACTAGACAAGCAGACATGTATTTAAGGTATTTACTAGACAAGCAGACATGTATTTAAGGTATTTACTAAACAAGTAGACATGTATTTAAGGTATTTACTAAACAAGAAGACATGTATTTAAGGTATTTACTAGACAAGCAGACATGTATTTAAGGTATTTACTAGACAAGCAGACATGTATTTAAGGTATTTACTAGACAAGCAGACATGTATTTAAGGTATTTACTAGACAAGCAGACATGTATTTAAGGTATTTACTAGACAAGCAGACATGTATTTAAGGTATTTACTAAACAAGCAGACATGTATTTAAGGTATTTACTAAACAAGCAGACATGTATTTAAGGTATTTACTAGACAAGAAGACATGTATTTAAGGTATTTACTAAACAAGCAGACATGTATTTAAGGTGTTTACTAGACAAGTAGACATGTATTTAAGGTATTTACTAGACAAGCAGACATGTATTTAAGGTATTTACTAGACAAGCAGACATGTATTTAAGGTATTTACTAGACAAGCAGACATGTATTTAAGGTGTTTACTAGACAAGCAGACATGTATTTAAGGTGTTTACTAGACAAGTAGACATGTATTTAAGGTATTTACTAGACAAGCAGACATGTATTTAAGGTATTTACTAGACAAGCAGACATGTATTTAAGGTATTTACTAGACAAGCAGACATGTATTTAAGGTATTTACTAGACAAGCAGACATGTATTTAAGGTGTTTACTAGACAAGTAGACATGTATTTAAGGTATTTACTAGACAAGAAGACATGTATTTAAGGTATTTACTAGACAAGCAGACATGTATTTAAGGTATTTACTAGACAAGCAGACATGTATTTAAGGTATTTACTAGACAAGCAGACATGTATTTAATGTGTTTATTTGACAATAATGCACCTTTTTGAAGATTTAAAAGTAATAGCCATTTTCAACTTCTGAACCATAATGGAACATCAAACCACAGACATTTTACTGAATCATTACCTCAGTTGTCATCTGTATAACCAACCGTAGTATCTTGAATAGTTGGAAATAGTACTACACTGTAAGTTATAGTTTATTTTACAAACCTCTGTACGTATGTAACTGTGTGGATCGGGGAATGGCGGTAGATGATCAGGTATGTGCGCAGGATGGGCTTGTTTCTCTCCAGCTGATAGAACTCTCTGTATAGGTTGTGGTGTACTCTGTCCAGCTGAAAAAAATGAATTGCATAATCTATCAGAGAATGTTTGGTAGCGACAGAAACATTCAAGAAAAACTGACCAAGTCTGAAGTTTAAAAACTGAAATATAGAAAGTCAGAATGTTTGGCTAACTAAAGACTTGCTTTGTAATACACCTTAAATTATATACCTTGCAAAGCTGAAAGTCTTGAATAAATTTACCTAAATTTTTTAATTTGCATTGTTTACAATGCATTACATACAGGCGGTCTTCACTTATTCGAATTCATCGGGTCCGATATTTAATTTCGAATAATACATGGTTTCAAATAGCCCATTAAATTTTTATTTGATGTGCGTAAGAAGATACATCGGAACCCGATATTTATTTCGAATGATACCGAGTTGTTGAATAAACGAGGCCCAACTGTATTTGTAAGAAAGTACTTACGTGGTATAAACACGGACTTGTTGTGTCTTATCGCATGGGCAGGAATTGACTCAATGTTTATACCTGAAATATAAAACAATATACAGGCTTTGTTATTTCGAAATCTTAACCAAAAAATATTTATAAATGTTATCTGCAAATAATAATGTTGGAACCATCTTCAATCTGACAATAGATTGATAAGTATCACTGTAACTCTGCCATCAACCAATGCTTAAAAATATATGTCTATTTTCTGTAAAAAGACCAACCTTGATATTTTATTGCCAGTCCTATTTTTTATTTTTGAAAAAAGCCTGAAAGTTAGATGTAAAGATCTCTGTACTGATACAAACGGAGGAAAAAAGAATGCAAAAAGGGCCATAACTCCTCCAATATTTGGTGGATTATAACCAAAATCTAACTTGTTATCCTAAGCTTATGTACCCAATATGAATGGAAACCACTCATCCTTTGAAGAGTTATTGATCGGAAACCAATTTTATGCACCGACAGAAGATTGTCACTCGAGAAGGGATAAAGGGAGAGAACTTATGACAATCTCCTGTGATTTGATCGATCATTCAATGCATGAGTGTGACGGTAAATAGCTGAAGACTGGCAAATTTAGCTGCAGTCTGGTGTGGATTGTGACACCACTGTTTATATGACTATTATGAGTTACCTTGATCTATGAGTGCAGTGAATACATCTGTCACTAATACATCAGTCCGTCCACATAGTTCTGTGTAAGCTTTAGAACTTTTCCCTATTTCTGTGAGCACTGAAAGAATACGATAAATTAAATACAGCAGGGTAAGTATATTTACTAATTAATGCAAATTGTTCTACCACACAGCTATCAGTACTTTAGGGCACATTGGGCTTTGATTCCCTTATATTATAAGAAACATGTACAGTGCTTTTAAATCTATACATCTATCAATTCAAGCTAAAATTCAACATAGTCATCAGCCTGCTAGACCATAGAATACTGATAGATCAGGTGGAATAAGTCTCATCTGTTTGGAGACCACAAACTCAACAAATTACCAACCAACGAGAAAATATCCAACACTGAGCAGTTAGGTGGGTAAGTAACAATTATTCTCCCATAATTTATAACAGTGTCACATGCATGCACCTTGACATTTTCTGGCAAAGATTAGAACTAGTTATGTTTTATAAAATAATTCACCAGTTGGAGGCAATTAATGTTTCTGAAATAAATCAAGGGGACAATGTGCACCTGATGTGGGGCTCAAACTCATGACCCCTCTAAACACTGATATGGCACTCTACCAACTGTTGTGACTGTCGATCAGTAAGCAGCCCTAGTCTTGGTAGAACTAAGCGATCCAGCGCATCATCACAAGGAACGGCTCTGATTAGCTAAGGACCCCGGAGGAAAGACAGATCTCTAGCAATGAGTTCTGCCACACAGGGAAGTATGCGTCAGGATGCCATTGTGTCACTACCTACTAGACTCTGCCAAGCTCTTGCTATCAAGAGACCCTACACATACCATATCTACAAGTGAGTAACCCCTCATGAAACTATATCCCGTTACAACCAGTTTTCGGCAATGCAACGATTAATCGATGCGCAAGCTATAAAAATATGAAAACGATTTTCTATATATCAGATAATATCGAGTAGATTTCTAAAATGAATGCTAGGCTGGTTCCCTGCCTTTACTGTTTTTGAGGCAGGGAACCAGAATAAAAACGAGGCGTTCAATACAATTATTTGTGACGAAAACTTCGAGCAGCTAGCGTTAGCTGTAACTGAACGCAAGGCTTATTTACATCAAAGGGAAGTAATCCAACCAGTTTTTGGCCATTATAGTGAAAGTGTCAGTGCCGAATTTAGGTTGTTTTGGAAATACTTTACAACTGAGCTAACTTTTAGTATTAAACTGGGCGGCTGTCTAACCCCATCCTTGATGATATTGGAGGAAATAAAGATAATAACAAACGTTTAAAATGAACTAAAAGAAATAGCATCCCTCTAGGTGGAATACTTACAGCTCTGCAGCATCTCTGTCAATGTTTCAAGCGCCGATTCTTCTGCCATTCCGTATCCAACCTCGGTACATAGAGCCCCAACAGCAACCTTCAGTGCCTTTCTTCTTGACCTAGCATGGGCATCCATTTTTCGTGAAATATATGAAAGGAATTCAATATTTTCAATATTTGACGATCAGTAATTTTCAGTTACTCTATGGAGGACGCCATTTTGAAAAGGGAAACAACTCTAATATGCAACTAAACGAAATGGTGAATGTTAATTAAACGAAACGAACCTATATCTGGCCGGCCCTTGGTGCCTACTTGTCTGGATGGATGTTGATGGAAATGATATGATATACTAAAATAATAATTTGAAACCTTATGCAGCAGCATAAGGAATAGTCAGAGTCTGTTATTTAATCATTCATGCAGTTATTTAATGTATTGTAAATGAGCCATATTCTTTGATCAATAATATACTCTGTACATTTAAAAACGCACAATTTCATACCCGCGATATATCTTTTAAATATAATTTCAGTGTGTTTTATAACTCATTTTGAAATGAAAATACCAGTTAATTGAAAGACAATTTAGCGTTCATCATTCGGTATTTAAAATGAGATAATATCATGTAAAGTTCTTATCTTGTATAGGCCAAATACCTAAATACCATTCAGTAGTGTAAGGTGAGGCAAAACGCCCATATTTAATTAAGTAGTCCCTATGTCTTTGTATAGGCCTACCTAGGTAAGTTCGTGAAATTTGAGAAATATATCTTACATTGTGCATTATTAAATGTACTGAGTAGTATATTAATATAATGGAAGGATTACGTTGGTACGCAGGTCTAGATAATAATGATTGATTGACTTTCCATTTCAATCTGACGAACTCATTCACACTCACTCACCTATTTTGATTGTTCCTGAAATAAATCATACTTATGAATAGATCAATAATAAGGAATCGGATTCATAAAATAGTACTCGACATTCTCCTGATAAATATATTGTAAATACAACCTATTCCGTTCTTATTTCATTCAATAAATACGTCAATAATAAGGCGACATTTATTGTCCTGTGACCATTAATTCCCCCCCTTCGTCGTGTGTCCTCTTTGATTCTCCTAGTTATTCCTTATGGTCTGCCAGGCCATTTCTTGCGCCTATGTTCCCTAACGTATGTACACTTTAACCTCATCAAGTGCCTTATGTTTTATGGATTGTTGTTTTCCCGGAGGTCTGCGTGGAGAGGCATTGTCTTATGCATGTGGCGTTCCCTGTAACAATTTATTCCTTCGCTTTTATATTCTTTTACATGTATTTCATTTATACGTTACCTTATTTTATAGTATAGCGTTTGTTGGTATTTTCCTGTAACTTCAGTTTTTTTAGTATTTTGACAACAAAACATACATTGAAACAATTTGGCATAAAAGGACTTGAAAAATACGGAACTTGAAGAAATGATAGTGTCATCATTAATTAAATATAACATATTTGAACGAAGAAACGGAACAAACAAAACAGATAATCGAAGAAAACGTCATATATATGTATTTACTTATTGTATCAGATTAATTGTAATTACACATATTCGTCTTTATTTAAAGTTACACGTTCAACTTTCATCGACCCTTACATTAAATTTTTTTAATCAATATTGTCATGGCAATAAATAAATAATTTGATTATTAGCTTTAATTATATTTTTATTTTGTAGCTGCTGGGCCAGACCTGTAGCATGTACATCTATAGAAGACCATAGTAGTAGATTTTCTTCTGCCATGTTAGCAATTAATATATGTCAGAGTAGTAGAACATACGGTCGTACGAAGGATAATTGTAAAGTTTTCATTCATAAAACACCTGTATTCAAAATGCTCGGAATCAGGCCAAGACTAAAATATATACATAAATAGTACTCAGCCGAACACATAAATACATTGTTATTGGGACTGCTTGAATATTTGAATGAGTTATTAGGGGTTATTCAAAGTTACTTAAATAATTTGAAAGTCGTGACTCGAATACATGTATTCAAGCATCGTTTAATGATCTTAATGCACTTATATTCCCGCTAGCATTTTCCAAAACAACTTATCTATTTGATTTGGCCTAATATTTCAGCGAGCACATTAAGTAAATATTTATGAGGAGAACAGCTGTTATGAAGGTATCAAGTCGCTAGCAGGGGTTGTATTCTAGATAATAAATGGTAGATGGCATACAAGACAAAAACATGCCAAGAAAAATACGTCAAAACATGTGCACATGCTACAATATTCATCCATTTATTGAGCACAGTGGTTTAAAGTGCATAATCAATGCATAAATCAAGGTGGAGTAAATTAAAGATAATTAAACACGTGCGCTAACCAATTATAACCGATTGAATTTTGACATAAATCTTAAATCATTGTGTTAACATCAACTTGCAGTTTTTATACCCGCGTTATTAAAGTGTTTTATACCACATGCACTATCATTTTCTGATCTCATAAATGTACTCTATCGGATACCATGCATTCCCAACTTTTGTGTCACAAAGTACTGCACATATCGGTCATTCAAAATAATAAAGAAATGGGTTATTTTCAAACCTCAATAAATCAAAATCAGTTTAATAACGCTACGTATATTTCATAAGCAAAACTTTTAGAGAAAAAGTATCATCTTTATAACAGGAGGCTAATTGGTCTAGCGGTACTGCGATGAACTCCGGATTTGGTTTCAATTCCCTCTATGGGCCAAATATTTCCACGGTCCATAATCTATAAATTAGGGGCGAGTACTGGTTAGATACCCTGGAAAAATTCATCGAGAGTGATTGTTCTAGGTTATGATCACTTGTTTTACAATCGATGTGTTATATAAGTTAAGTTTAAACAACAGGAGTTTGTCACGAGCTCTCTCCCTTCTAGAGTTAAAGTACTATATATATTTATCCCAGCTATAGTATATATATATATAATAATTATTATATATAGTAATAAATATACAATGTATGTACGTATACTATAGCTGGGATAAATATATATAGTACTTTACATAATACATACATTATAGAAAGAACAAAGGGAGGGAACTCGTGACAATCTCCTGTGGTTTAAACTCAACTAAACCAGACTACAAGGACGACAATATAGATGCTGACACAATAACAACACGACAAGGTAATGTAAATTGGGTTTCTTGCTATGAAACCTTATTATACTTCCTATAGAACCAATATAATTCCATTAGCATCGGTATTCCATAGACAATCAACGCGTGTACGTCATCGCGCATCAAAGCACGACTAATGAACAAAACTGCCTCCAATCGCAAATATTTTATCAAACTGAAATGTGGTGAATTATGCAAGAATATTATTTCATTTCCGGTTACCCAAATCGGAAATATTACGATTTATGTTTTATAAACATTTTGTACATTCTGATCCGAATGGAACTTGTGTAATGTAAATCTGTCTGAAACCTTGTGCAACATACAGAGCTGTTATTTAAGCTATATCTTTTAACTATCGCAATAATTCAGGAGTTTACAGCGCACAAAGAGCTTCGAGGAAACCCAAACCAAACTATTTGCCATACCTCATGTACCAAAATAGTTTTGTGAAACATCACAATAAAGACATACGCTAGATCGATCACTTCGCATTTAATGTAACCTGCCAAACCCAGTCTGTTTTTGTACTGTAATTAAGAGTTTACAAAGGTGGTTTATCCATAGTCAGGTCGGCAAACACTGTCTACCAGACAGGAATATCTCTGCACTGTTAGGATAGATTTACGGATTTCCTATACATATATACATACAACTTACCTACATAGTTTTTGCATTGAGCACGTCAAAATAAGCATTTTGCTGCACCTTTGGAATTACTTGTAGCGCACTATATGCAATCCAATTCAGCTTATATTCTACGTTGCTTTACAATACTCTGTTGACAGAACAGAGCAGAGCGGGACGGGGTACGGTAAGGCACGACACGGTACGTGTACAGTACGACACGGCATGACACATTATCTAAAATATAACATCTTTATATCAATAGCTGTAGAGATAAATAAACAAATGTTAAATAGTAAACACATAAATACAATGTTTAGTTAATGCACATACATTTTAAGAGTATAAAATGTTCGTCCCCATGAAAGATGAGGAAAAAATACGACACAAACATAAATCATGACGGCCTGTTAATCTGATCAATGTTCATTAATTACCAACCAGTATTAACCTGTTATTCCTCAAGGAACTGACAACGTCCACGTATGAATCAAGTCAAGTCAAGATTTAGCAAAAAGTGTCGGATATTTACACAGACATATAACATTAGCCATGTGTGGCATAACGAATGAAAAGTGAAAGACAAGTCTATATAAGTCTTTGACTTTCGATCTAATCCTCTCCACATTTTCTAGAAACCAAACATTTATATACGCAGGGGTTCCATTTGACCCAGGAGTTGATCCTTTGAACCCTGGAATTTCAAAAAAGCCACAAAGGTCGACAACAAATGACTTTGTATGTATCATCTACAGTCAAAAATGTTTTATGAAGCAAGTTCGCCTTACCTGGGAGTCGAACCTTCGACCCTCACAGTGACAGTCGAGTATTGTAACAACATGACGGAGCTCACCGGGTTGGCTATACTAGTACCAGCCTTAATGTATAATGAATCAGGCAAAGTAAAACCTCAATAATAAGACCACATTTGGGACCCTTGAACATTTGTCTATATATTGAGGTTGAATAAAGAGCAAATCAGTCAAATTGGACTCGACAAATATGGTCTCAATTTTGAGGTGGTCTTATTATTGAGGGGAGATTTTACTGTACTAGATTTCAGACATATAAATAAAGGACATTGAAAACACAATATCTTTCCTTGCTTGTTAAAATGATAAACTCAGTAGATATCAAGAAGGGAATTAACATAATCGAGAGCTTTCCTGTGTGTCGTTTTGTTTTCCTCGTCTTTCTTATGTCTTGCTGATATCGCAGGTAACTAGTCATTCATAAATACTATTAGTTATACATGTATAAGGGAGTGAAAATGATTGCGCTAATACATTGCTACGTACTGTTTGCGTAATATGCCCCGGGGGTACTAATATTTACTATGGAGAGGTACATTACAACTTAGGTATAGTATTTTTGCTCATATTTACTTTGTTGTATGATCAGTTATCACGAAACTTTGAAAATATGAAGTTAAATTCACGCGTATGGTTCCCATTGAAATACATCGCATACTTTGCTAAATTGGAATTTTGGAACATAAGATTCACTTATGTATTGACGAAATCATTCATTCAAAGCCGTTCTCAAGTTTTTTAGCAGTTGTATATAAGGTGTCAGTTATGTTTCATTATCTGACTGTATAGTCCAGCGTAGGACGCTTTCTGCTTAGCACTTGAATTCGTCGGCGGTTATTTCACTATATCCCTTCTTCCCTCCTATATAAGAAGGGGTAGCCGTTGACATTGTCAGGGGTTCTGTGGTGTCGTCTTACGCATTTTTCTGTTTGTCTCTTGTTAGAGACGAACAAACTGCATGATGCGTGTATGTGGTCGCACGGTCATGATACGCTCCTTGTCTGTTTTCCCTAAGTATTGTAGCATTAATGAAAACAGTTATGTATTAATTCCATTAATAGTACTTAAAATTCACCACATGGGTATTACAAATAGGTTCTTACCACGACCGATTTTTGTTTTATGTGTTTTCTTTTAAGTACATTTTATATACAAGACATGAACTTCTATTTTTTTGGGTTTATGTGTTTTCTTTTAAGTACATTATATATACAAGACGTGCAATTCCATTTGTTTTGGTTTTATGTGTTTTCTTTTAAGCACATTTTATAAACAAAACGTAAAATTCTATTTTTTGTTTGGTTTTATGTGTTTTATTTTAAGTACATTTTATAAACAAAACGAAACCAGACAGGGAGCGTATCATGATTTGCATTCCATTTGGCATCATGCTGTTATCAGAATCATACTGTATTCAGAATAAAAAGTCAATTAAAAAAAGTTTTCCAACTATCACAACGGAAATTTTCCAATTTAATAAGCAGCCGGACTGCACCAGTATGTTGAATTACCTCCCTTTAATATATGCAAATTTAAAAACCTGTTTAAATTAAATAAGGAAATTTATATATCAAACGCAAGCAAGGGAGGTGGTGGGTGAATGTTAGTTATATACTAATATTTTAAAAGGAAATGCTGTTTGTTTATTTTTTGTCTACGGAAATTCCCGGAACCACACGAAGGCTAACCCGAACAATGTCGGAATTAGCCGAACGCGATATATACGAAATGATCCTCCACCATAGATTGTGTAGAATCAAAGTACTGTAAGTGCTAACATGGATGGTGTAGCATCAAAGTAATAGGGACACCATTAGGAAGAATTGTTTGCTATCCGAATTGATCTTGAAATGAAGAGTAAGGACATTAACTTATAAGCCTAGGAGATTGGTGAAAAAGCCATACAGTGTTCATTGTATTATTTGGAACAGTTGTTTGATAGTTAAGGGGATAAGACAGCTATTGCAATTACAATCACTAAACTGAAATGAACAGTATATTATATGTCAGACAATCCCCGCTGTTCAACTCACCAACATAAGAGACTACTATCAATCTGTAAATCAACAAATCAGAATATTCGTAACACAATTTTTGTTTTTTTCTTTACTAGCAGATTTTGAGACTTTATAGAATATGTACATTTTACGTCCAAAAATATATACTTAGAAAAGGAAATTGATCGTCATGTTTAACTAAAAACAAATGTTAAAAAAATGCCATTAAATCCAATAAAAACGAAAATAAATGAACTCATTTGCTAATATTCCTGGAAGTATATCTTATTCAAATTTTAGGGCGTGACCCAACAATACAGGTGTGACGGTCTTAATATGAAAATGGTCTTTTATGTTGGGTGTTATAGGACAGGTGATATGTATGTTTATTAAACTAGGTCATGGTTATTACCTCATATTAATTGCAATTAATATCAAGATATCTCTGCAACAATACACTATGACACGTATACCTATATCTCGCCCAATATTACTGACATCTGTTCTTACACATTTAAATACAGTAAAACCTCAATAAAACTGATCTTCTTGTTAGGTGGTCTTAATATTGCGGTTGAATAAAGAGCAAAACAGTGAAAATGGACTTGAAAATTGTGTTCTCAATTTCGAAGTGACCTTCTTATTGAGGTGGTCTTTAAGAGAAGTTTTTACTGTATATTCAAGATAACTGGTGGTCTTCTTATTGAGGTGGTCTTAAAGTGAGGTTTAACTGTATATTCAAGAAAACTTACCATTGTCTTCGGCTGTTTACTTACTGTTTATTTTTGTTAAGGGTGGCGCGTCATTGTGGAGTATAAAACTTACCATTATTACATTCCTTAGTGAAGTATTAGTAAGAAAAATGAAATTTTAATGGTTATACTTTTCACAGTTCCAAGACTTCACACTTTATTTTAAGGTATATCGATTGCCAGACATATATGCGGGGGAGTGAGGGGAAATTTTCATTGATGAGTAGTCAAAGCTTACAGGTATTAACGTTTATATGTCTTTGATGTTTGTAAGTAGTACACATTGTGGTAAAGTGGATTAAAAAGTATTTGTGAATCATATGGCACTAGCGCACCTTTAAAGCTATTATAATATTTTACCATTGTTATTTCGTAGTAATCGAGGTATTTTAACAACACTTAATCATTTCAAAATTCCTAGACATACTTTCATTGGAATTTTCATCATCACTTAATCCACCAAACCTTTGCTATTTCAGACACTGAGTCATCGCTGCGTTTCTTTCTGTGCCACCTCCATAGAGCGGCCCTCTCTTGGGCAACAACCTCATCAGAGTGGCCCTCTCTTGGGCAACAACCTCACCAGAATGGCCCTCTCTTGGGCAACAACCTCACCAGAATGGCCCTCTCTTGGGAAACAACTTCATCAGAGTGGCCCTCTCTTGGGGAACAACCTCATCAGAGTGGCCCTCTCTTGGGCAACAACCTCACCAGAGTGTCCGTCCCTCTGTTGGGCAACAACCTCACCATAGTGTCCCTCTCTTGGGCAACAACCTCACCAGAATGGCCCTCTCGTGGGAAACAACTTCATCAGAGTGGCCCTATCTTGGGCAATAACCTCACCAGAGTGTCCCTCTCTTGGGCAACAACCTCACCAGAGTGTCCCTCTCTTTGGCAAGAACCTCACCAGAGTGTCCCTCTCTTAGGCAACAACCTCACCAGAGTGTCCCTCTCTTGGGCAACAACCTCACCAGAATGGCCCTCTCTTGGGAAACAACTTCATCAGAGTGGCCCTCTCTTGGGGAACAACCTCATCAGAGTGGCCCTCTCTTGGACAACAACCTCACCAGAGTGTCCGTCCTTCTGTTGGGCAACAACCTCACCATAGTGTCCCTCTCTTGGGCAACAACCTCACCAGAATGGCCCTCTCGTGGGAAACAACTTCATCAGAGTGGCCCTATCTTGGGCAATAACCTCACCAGAGTGTCCCTCTCTTGGGCAACAACCTCACCAGAGTGTCCCTCTCTTTGGCAAGAACCTCACCAGAGTGTCCCTCTCTTAGGCAACAACCTCACCAGAGTGTCCCTCTCTTGGGCAACAACCTCACCAGAGTGTCCCTCTCTTGGGCAATAACGTCACCAGAGTGTCCCTCTCTTGGGCAGCAACCTGATCAGAGTGGCCCTCTCTTGGGCAATAACCTCACCAGAGTTGCTCTCTCTTGGGCAACAGTCTCACCAGAGTGGCCTTCTCTTGGGCAACAGTCTCACCAGAGTGGCCCTCTCTTGGGCAACAGTCTCCAACAGTGGCCCTCTCTTAGGCAACAACCTCACCAGAGTGGCCCTCTCTTGGACAACAGTCTCACTACAGTGGCACTTTCTTGGGCAACAGTCTCACCACAGTGGCCCTCTCTTGGGGAACAGCCTCACCAGAGTGGCCCTCTCTTGGGCAACAGTCTCCAACAGTGGCCCTCTCTTATATTTTTACTATCAATTCAACCTCTATAAAGTAACAAACTATCTTCAACAACATTATCTTAATTTTCACGATCTATATTTATACTATCAAGTCAACCTCTCTAAAGCAACAGCCCCTCGACAACACCCGACATTGACCACTCCCAAAGGGTGTTTCTCTGGAGAGGTTGCACCGTATTTCGTATTTGTTTTGAAGTGGTGTTGTATTGGTGTCAGTTGGGTCAACCATATTTGTAACCGTCTCCCGTGGCCGAGTGGTTAAGGCATCCGCCTTGTGAG
This sequence comes from Mactromeris polynyma, assembly GCA_032209605.1. Taxonomy (NCBI): domain Eukaryota; kingdom Metazoa; phylum Mollusca; class Bivalvia; order Venerida; family Mactridae; genus Mactromeris; species Mactromeris polynyma. Next base: position 3,202,572 of record JASFXZ010000029.1, read on the forward strand.
CGGGAGATCGAAGGTTGGAATCCTGGTAGGGGTCCGTTCTGATATGGCCGGTTGGTGAGCCGCCAGCTAGGTAAATAATGGTTACCGTGCGCCTATCTGAGTTAAGTTCAATATTAGGGTTATTTTATCAGTTCGCGGCATGGTATTTAGACTCTTCAGGCCATAAAATAAGCCACTCCCCTTTAGGTAGACTAATGCGCATTCGGATCTCCTCAGCTGCTTTCATATAGTACCTTAATGAGGAATCCGGAATGAAGCGGTCGGAATACATTAGTTCATAAGATTATATAGTATATCGAGGGTTCAGCGCAAGACTAAGCTAAATCCTATGTATTCATATAGGAGTTAGTATAGTCTTGCACTGAACCTTCGATATGTACTGTAGGATAGCACCCGAGTTTCCATGATTTATTATCAAACCGTTATTAACAGGCTTTAAAGTTAATCTAACTCCGGTGCGATTCGTACAGTTGGTTTTAATACGTTTCCAAAAATACGGAACACAAGTTGTTTCTGTCCGTGAATTAATAGAGAAATGTAGATTATATTCCTGATATCAACAAGCTTTATTATTTGAACAACTTTACGATCCCGCACCTATTTTTTGCGGTTAACGTAGATCACTATCATATCTACGTATTGAATTTTTAGAGTCGGTATAATAGGTACAGGAGCGTAAAGGTAAATTTGCTCAGAAAAGCGTCTCCACTGTGTTGAACGGTACAATTAATAGTGCTCGCGGAACCGGAAATGTAAGACACGTGGTACGTGCGAGCGTATTTGATAGATACTTACATTTTCAAGTTCTTGCGACACTTCATTAACGAAAGCATTAGGGAATTTCACAAATAAAACCATTATTTATCATAAAGCTTGGGTAATGGAGTGCAAATCTTCATTTAATACATAAACACGAATATCATTACATTCAGAACGTGACTTTATAACACAACTTTTGCCTAGATCCTCGTATGATTGTTTTCACTTGCTGTGTGTGTTTACTTGTCCCAGTAAAAGAAATGACATAACATAGGCAATGGCCTTTATTTCATAATAACAACTTGATAGGATTCTTGTTAAGGTAGAAACATAACTGTAACTTTTGCAATTTGAATTTCTCACAATAACATACTTACATATGTATATTACTTTCAAATCACTTAAATATTTATTAAGAACTGATCTGATTTTTGCATTGAATGACTTATACGAGCATCATTAATGACCCATCACAAAAACCAAATAACAGCCACTACGAGTTAATGTATATACAAGAAGCAAAACTATTACGCAACTAGTCCACTTAAAATGTCGTTGTCATTTGAAAATTAGACATTTTATTTTTGTCACATAAACCTGTTTTTCATTGAATTTATTTGACTTTGGTGAGCTTCGTTGTAAATTTGCAACGACGTATTTCTTTAATTAAGGATCATCATTTATCTTGAAAACGCACTTATTTATGATAATTTCGTTGATATTCTTGCTGATATAGCGTCTTGATTATACAATATCACTACCGACTACGTTCACAACGCGGTGCGCATCTCGCAGCCTCACATGTACGTTTGCCCACGGTGAATTAGCATGCGCTATTTGTTTCGCATCTTATAGAACTCGCGGTATGTAGTGAATGTAAAAGAGACTGTATGATCCGACCTACCTTTGTCATTCAGGCATGTGCTGTCTGACTGCTATAAGCATTCGTGTAATATTGTGTAGTTCTGTGAACAATGAGTAAGCCAGCGACAAAATGGAAGGTGACGAATGTTGCCGGAGTGTATGAAAAATCTAGTAACGGAACGATATCAAACGGCGGACATAATATTTATCAACAAATTGTCAGTATTAATAGCGTAAAGACGACAGTAACAACATCTACAGAAATGACGATTTCAAGTGAAAGTCTCGAAGGAGATGAGTTTTCAAGTATGACCAGGAAGGAAGTGAATGAAACTGGAATTAATGACACAGATGGGCCTGAAGACCTCAAAGACAATGTGGATATTACTACAAACAGTGAGGATAAACTTGATGATGCTAATGATAACGCTAATGCAGGTTTAAAGAGTGATATTAAAATTACTCTGAATGGTACAGACAGTGCTGTTATTAATGGTGAAGTGCGTAAAGATTCTGTTAGTGACGCAAATGATTCTGAATACACGAGTGATGAAGATGACAAAACAGATTCCAAAACGAAAAAGAAAAAATCTCACTTAAAAGGATTAAAGATTTGCCAATACAAATTGAGGTAAGATACCAGTAGACTTAACCAAACATGACCGCGTACAAAAAAAGCTAAGCTTCAACGACAGCAATCAAAATTTGTCTATTATTTACTATTATATAACTTGACATACTTCGTCCACTAATATCTTATATTTACATGGGGTGTTCGGACAAGTGTCATGACTTTTTCTTTTTTAATACAGTTCCCTGAATTTTTCAATATATATAGCTATGGATATATTGTATTGGTTTGTTACATGAAACACTTGTCCCGAAACTTTCCGAACGTATGTTTTACCGTTCATGTTATGTAAAATATCAGTCTGGTGCAGTAAAGCCCACCTGCAGATTTTTCTCCTACGGTACATTTCTTCATGCAGCGAAGCGGGCATATCCACCTGTCTGATAAGATTTTGGTTATAAATTACAAATTCCAAGAAAAAATTGCATATCTATGTCCATGTAATAAAACAGATACGTTGTTATGTGTTGTTTATTGTACGGCTATTGGTTATCAAACCTGCCCACTGAAGGTTATTCTGTTGTTTTGAATGTATGGTTTCTCTGTATTTAATGGAATGTCTTCTAGGTGTCTTTTTATGCATTCTATAGTTGGATCAGTAGCACAAGTTCTAACACTGAGAGAATTGAAACTAATTGAAACAATTAATGTATGGCAAATAGGACATACCCCAAAGCATTCTTGGAAGCCACACCAATAAAGAAAATGTGTGAACTATTATTATCGCTGTTTTTATATCCGTTATGTATACACATATCGTAGTTCTTTTGTTATTAGAGGAATTGTTAATTGGCGTGTGTAATTAGGGCCAGACGAAGTTCGTGCCTGTGTATTTTTCTGTTTGTTTCATCTTTCTTCCACTTTTTGTCACCGGAAACTATTGCTTTGAAGTCGTGCAAAGTTTTGTTAAAGTGGTCGCTTTATACAACTTATGCACCAATCAATATTTTGCCTAAGGGTGCGGGGGCGGCGGACTGACCCAGATGAATTAGACAATTTGTCTATTTTGGCATTATTCCCATCCCTAGAGCCAAGCAATTTGTCTAAATTCCGACAGTGGGAGATGCTAATTCCCCACTTCCGGGTTGTATTAAAAATCAATGTTTATTTCCCGGGACCCGGAATCATTTCTACCAGTCGGGAATCGTCTGCTGTCTAAATTCTCGTGTATCCATGCCGTCCCCACTCCCTGGGGCAAAACATTATACCGATAAAACAATGATTTAATATGAGAAGGCCAAAACCATAGCACTTAAGTAAGAAGGGGTCACAACACAGGTTTGCACAATAATTTAATAAAGAAGAGAAATAAAAGAATTCGATGTATTATCTGGAACAGAATCATGTCTGTCATTGGCTGTGTTGCCATCACTATGCGTATCGTTGTTGCAACTACGACTGGCTGCATCGCGGGTTTGTTCACCGACACGATTTCCCTGAAGGGAGTTATCGAACCCATTGTCACGCAATACATTGACAATGGTTGTCAGGGTTGCGTTCCGAGATCTCTCATCTAGCGACTGGTCCTTTTGCTGTCTTGACTTGTCCTGTGATCTTTTCCATCCATTTATACACCCTTCACTGTTTGTACTCTTTGATTCTCCTAGTTATTCCTTATGGTCGGCCATGCCATTCTTTGCGCATCTGTTCCCTAACGTATGTACCCTTGAATCTCCGTGCGTTATGTTTGACGGATTGTTGTTTTCCCAGAGGTCTGTGTGGGGAGACACTGTCTTATGTATGTTGCGTTCCCTGTAGCAACTTATTCTCTCTCTTTCATACTGTCGTGAGGTTTTCAACTTACGTTAGTAAGAAGGATAGTTTTTGGTTCATCGTCATTTTCAGCTCATCAAATCGTAGTACTATATTCTCCACCGATTATCGTTCAGTATGCAGAAAATCTTGCTCTAGGTTGATGATCCACTTTGATAAGAACTGTCAAGCTGTGATGTTGCTAATGTATTACTTATCTTGCGATGTTTTATCTGTAGAAAGATCTTTAGCTTAGATTCTGACCTAGTTGCCTCTCTCTTGTACTCCATTTGAATATACACGTATCGTTCCGATTCTTCCCTACATTGGCTTGTTCAAGCAATACTGTAACATGAAAGATACATACTGCTTTGGACTTGAAATTTCTCTTGTTGTTTTGTCGTGCTCTCGAGTGACATTCCGATTCCATGTTTTTGAGTTCGTTGATGATATGGTTTTGTTTAGTTTCACTGTCGGTATCAGTTGGGTCTTGTTGTGTGTGTTCCCTGCTTTGTGTGCACCTCCTGGTCCGTTTGGTGTTTTGCCTGTGTCTGATTCCTTGGGGTGTATCCTCTCATTCCGTTTGTCTAGATATTTCTAGAGAAGTTCTGATACATGAATGTTCCATTGCCTGCTCTGTATTAGTTTCACTGTCATCATCTTATTTGGAAATGTGGAAAAGATCATTCCCTTTCACTTGTAGACATGCTTTGAAGGTAACTACGGCTGATGCATTTGTTTCGTAAATTTGTAACTATTGCATTAAAAAACCTTGATCTTTAATGTGATTGTAATGCTTTACCCATACTTGTTCATAGAAGTCAAATCAGAATTAAGTTTGATATATATATGGTAAAATTCACCTATACCTTACGTTGTTTTCGGTTGTAAGTCTGGTTAAATAAAGTTCATGATTGTTTCTACGGTCCAATTATATTTGCGTATGATTCAAACATAGACTCAGCTAGGTAACTTACCAAATAAATTCACTAAATTTCACTCAGAGCTACTGCATGTGTACAAACTGAGAACTGCTTGCGAGCGAAATCAGTCTTTCTGCATATTATGCTCAAAGAAGCAGGCATATATGTTTTGCTATCACATATTGAACTAATGGATACATTTTCTCTATACAAACATTCCTTTGATGAATTGCCGCTGTAAAAACGTAAAATGCATTATACAAACGTAATTTCAAATTTGAAATGCGTTTTAACATCCATGATAACATATCTATTGCATTTGTCTGAGAATGCCAGAAATTATAGCAGTCAGTGTGTCGATGAATTAGAAGAAAGAACACAATAGTGGAAGTACTAAATACAGTCGGACCTCGTTCATTCGAACTCATCGGGTCCAACATTTTATTTCGAATAATGTATGATTTCGAATTATCCATTTCATTTCGACGTGACTAAGTAGAAACATCGAAACCTGATGATTATTTCGGATAATACTGGTCAAGTATTCGGTCAGAAAGTTGTCGAAATAAACGAGGCCCGACTGTATTTGCCGAGTGTGGAATACATATGTTGTGTAGCCTTTCTCTACGTATGCACGGTTTTCACGTGCATCAGCATAAAAGTCATCTTCAAAGTCAAACAGAAAGCTGAGAAACAACAGTAGAACAACGAGGGAAAAGGTTCAGGAGAGAAGTGTTGTTTCTTTGCGATCTTACACACACATAACTGAACGTCGTTGATTTAGAACGATAAACAAAGAAAAACAGCACAATTAATCGCATATGTTTTTCTACTATTCCTGTTTTCCTGGAAAACGCTTTGTATTGATGATTTGTTTTGCGCTGAGAAGTAAAACCTCATGCCAAAAAACGATAATAACACAGCCATGTCTGAACCTGGTAATACTTGCAGTTCTAAGCGGGTACTTAGAACATTCAATGTCATAACGCCGTATTTACAAATATTCATAATAATATTACTTATGATTAGATCACGAACTGTAACTCTGTTCTAAGTAAACACGACATTATGTGTTCATGTTACCATTTGCTTTCCTGTCTTATGAAGACTTTTCAGGTAACAAGTAGCTGATCTGAAACAAGCAGCTGTGTAAACAAATACACATCAACCGTTTCCGGTTGGATTGATTTCAGCGTTTGTTTTGTAAATGCATTCTGCTGCGTGTACTTTAACTGATCCGCCAGAACATATTCCTAAAGTGCGCCGAGTGTTATCATAGCTCGATAAAAATACTCAATACTTAGAGTGCATGGTTAAGTCTCCGGTACTAATTACCTATACATAATTTATACGACTAGAGCTCTTATACATGATGGGCAATTAATATCAATCCGTTTCGTCCCTAATCTTTCATATCAATTAGCGGAAATTGGTAATTTTGTTTCTAGGGAGTGTACGTGCTGCTTGATTCATTCAAGATAAACTTTATATTTCTAAAAGTGAGTCGATAGATCAGATGGTTGTATTTTAGACAAGAGGGCGCCTTATACGTTTCGCCTTGAACTAACCGCAATAGTCGTAAATTTATATCGTAAGCAGGAGTGCAAACTAATTATTGTATAAAATATTCTTTGACAGTCTGGGGTGGAAAGAACCGATTCTTACGATGTAACAGAACTTGCACCAAACAACTGAATGAGTTTATTGACTGTAAAGCGAGAAGGAAGTGGAAATAAAGGTTCTATCGTGTTTTAGACCATACCACAGAAAACAAGTGGTCTGTAAATGGTTCTTTTTCTCCATCAAAGTTGTCATGATACCAATGTCTGAGTTTGTCGGATACATTGTCATAGTAATAATGCAAAACCTTATTGCGACTGTTTAATATTCGCTTAATTTCACAGTGCCATTTAAAATCCAATTCAAAATGCTGGTGAAAATTAATTTCAAGGAACCATCACACCACCAGCTATATCCAATATACATGTACGTACGTTTGCCTGTGTGCTTATGACAATGATGTTATCGATATTGCATTTATTCCATCACCGGTGTAAAGTACGAGCATTACATTAAGAATATAAGATTATTTTTCTTTAATGCTATACACTATTATCAACGATTCAATGCAAACCATTTATCGTTGTACGATTTACCAGAAATCTCTTAAATCTTCAAACGATATCGAAACTTCAGAATGTGATTAAGGCCAAATTTTAAAATCAAAGTCATACAATGATATAATTAATAACTTATTCAACAAATCTGCCCTCAAACTCTTAAATACTTAGCACCAGACTAGCTATACATTATGGGTATATATTACACGAGAAAACAACTACTGCTGGGTGATAATGTTTCATATTACCACGGGCAGGTGTGATCTTCTAACAGACATCTTGGTCTCCATCAAACAGTGGTTGCTTATCGGGATCCGACCGATGTATTTAGATCACAGACAACTACATTTAAGAGGCTCTCAAGTTGCTAATCTGCTCGAGTGGTATGATAACACATTTTCTTATCTTGTTCTTTACCCTATCTTATCTTGACAATCTGTAATTTGAAGCAAGTGTCCGAAAACTCATCAGAGGAAATATCAATGTCAAGAAGACGCAGGCCTCATTAATATAACGTGAACTAAATGCTACGCTATGAACATGTCTGTAAAAATCGGGCAGATCAAGAAGTTTCAAATTAATTAATGTCGGCCCTCGTTCATTCGAATTCATCGAGTCAGAAATTTTATAACGAATGATATATAGTTTCGAATTGCCCTCTTTAAATCGATGTGCCTAAGAAGATACATCGGGACCTGATATTTATTTCGGATGATACCATGTATTCGGATAGAAGGATGTCGAGAAAGCGAGGTCCGACTGTACACATGTTGTTGAGAGGTTGTTATTCTAGATAGGTTATCTTTATAGTAAAGTCTTTCTACGGGAAATGATACTATTGTTGACGAGAGGATGTTGCTTATCAGAGGGCCGCTTTAGGGAGTTCAACTGCTTACGTTTTAACGACAAAGCGTTTTTTGAAAAATACAGAATTCTAAAAGATTACAACCACAATTAACTCGAGCTCATTTGTACACAAAATGAGAATTGGTACCAATCTCAAGTTGTATAAAACCTCTGTCAGTGTTCTGGTGTTTCATTTTGATACAGTGTGGCTTTTTGCTACTATTTCCTCGAAGAAGTAACATTTCACATGATATATTTTAGCTTCGAGATTACCCAGGAATGCTGTAATTTACCCGTGTCTGTCAAAATCCCCCTCTGCCTATCTTAAATCAATAAGCCCTATCTTACAGGTATCGATAATTTCTATAGCCGACAATGATAAATTCTGGCAAGTTTTTCCTGTAAATGCTTTATACATGTATACCTGTATAGTCTAACAATGAGTATATGTCTTAATACAATTCCAGGAAAAAAATATTTGCTGACGAAGCAATAAAATTTCAGAATATCAAATTGGAAAAACAAATTTGAAAAGCTAAAAGAACTTGATCTATTGTGTTTTCACTATCATTTTCATTTTTATGGGATACGTGTTTGCTTCGAAGACCTGCCCAGTTAGCTCCGCCGGTAGAGCACTCGACCTGTCAATCTTAAGATTGAAGGTGATATGTTTGTCTTTCTTGTAAGGATGCGTCGTGGTCGATGGGCAGAGCGCCTGACTCCTGATCAGAATGTCGAAGCCTGCGATGAGCGAGATTTAATCACGAACTTCACAATTCCTTAATTTGGCGCGAGTACTGGTTGGTAGCCATGAAGCAGTAATCGAGAGTGATTAGCATAAGTTGTAGGACTAGTTTCACAATTGTTGTAAAATAAATAAGTTTAAACTAAATGTTCTCTGTGACCATTCGACTTCAGATGGTTGAAACAAAGTCATTTGCGTTAGTTGCTAGCGGAAGAACAATATAAGTACGGGTTGAAACGGCATAAAGCTCAACCACAACAGTCGTTCATTCGAATTCATCGGGTCCGACATTTATTTCGAATAATACGTGGTATTATATTAAATAGCCCAATTCAATTTGACGTGCCTAAGAAGATACATCGGGACATGGTATTTATTTCGGATGACACAAAGTATTGGGATAGAAGTGTGTCGAATAAACAACTAACAAGGTATAAAGTATTCGATATAAATCAACATAGGCGCGTACGTGTATTTCTTTACAATAGAGAACGTTCAAGAACATTCGTATTTTTTGTAGGAATACGCGATAACAATTTTATTATGGAATATAATCTCCAGCATTTATTGCTTATAAAGCGGCAATTATTTCATATTCTCGAGTTTTATCTAATATGCAACATTGACGTAAATTGGCTCAGAATGACGCAAATCCCTTATAACGTAAAACATTTTATCAATACTCCAGTGTGATAAAATCTTTCTCCGACTTAAACATATTTTGTTAACAATTTTTGACAATTAAAAGCTAATTATGGTTATAGCATTCAGTAAACAAAGCACTCACATGGCATAAAATGCATCTTGAAGAAAACACACAGTTGAGAACAAGTGTATAGCTGATATATTTTGGCAAAAGTAATTATTATTTCTGATTTAATTTCTCGTCTTTACGACAGCAATAAATAGTTCGACGGATGTGTTGAATGTCTGTTTGGGGTTTCCGTGTCCGTCGGATTGATTCGCCGGATATTTAGCTTGATTTTATTCCTGGAAATCATCTCAGAATAGTATGTCAAGGTAATTCTTTGTGATCGTAATTATATTGAAGAGGCGATTCACCTGATCTATGAATTACCCTCCGCCATTTTGATCCGCCATTTTGTTCTGTGACGAGAGCTAGGCTTTTGGCAGTTTCGTATAAATTTGATTGACACATTAAACAACAGACTTAATGAAAGCGTTTATATTTCGAGTTAACTGACCGATCTATCTCTCGATCTTCGATGATTGCAGACATTTTATTCATAACGAAAATATTTACTGTAGAAAGACAGCACGTTTGAACGCTTATTGTTTATATATAAGTAAAGTGAATAACCTCGTTTGCGATTCAATATTTACAATAAATTAACGTGAGGTCCTTCGAAACCTATCATGTAAAGTAATCAGAATAAAGTTACGAAACTAAACACAACCTCGAAAAGTTGTAAACAAAGAAATATGGAAAACCCGAAAATGTTTGGGAATCATATGTTTGGTATTTGGTCATCGATGCAGATATAAATGTTTCTAATTGCCCAATGTCTCGGGCATACAAACACAACAACGAGTATTTGGCTCCATTGCCAAACTATTTACATGCAGTTTGTGTACGTATTAATCAAATCATGATACAAGAAAGGAAGCATGTGTATTGAACTAATGAAGAACAGAATTGCTGATAGATGAAGCAGTTGGAACTACATTGTACAATAAATAGGTCAGTACCAATAACATTCATGTGTCGATTAATGTTATTCATGGACCAAAGGCCTACAATCTTGTATATAAACTGTATGCATAATATGGTCATGTCCTTCTTTGATAAATGGACGTCTATGCATTATGCACCGTAAATGCTATCAATATTTTGCCCCAGAGGGATAGCGGCAGGCTGACCCTGGGGATTAAACAATTTGTCTCTTTTAGGGACTAATTTCCCTCCCTAGAGCCAAGCATTCGTCCCCAAAGTGGGTGATGTGTAATTCCTCACTTCCGGGATCGATTAAAATCCGACCTAATCCCGGGACCCGGAATATTTCATCACGCCTAATTCCCACCTGACGGGAATCGTCCCGAGTATCCTCACCGCTCCCCCCCGGACAAAACATTGACAAGTGCACTACCAATTATGTCCATGCAATAGATGAGTCGGTGTTCTCATTATAAAATTCACCCGAACAACAGCAGCGAGAATGTGCAGACTTTATCTTACATATTATTTCTGTTTACATTAATTGTGCTTTTCTTTATTTATCTGGGAAAAGTCACGGTGATGTATGGCATTTTGTTATAGCAATGTGTAACAAATCAAAGGACTGACAGTTCTGGAATGGCCAGAGACTCTGGATATCGAACACACACACGTTTCAGATATATAGTCCGATATTTTAACCGCTAGAACTCTGGATCACCGAGCACACTCAGGCTGAGTTATATCAAAAGTATAACACTCAACTCTTTATGACGTCATGGGTACTGATTAGCTTATGGGCTAAAAAAATAGACACCCACTTCATTATTGCGCATTAATATCCAACTGAAAGTAGACCATTGTTCTCATTATTTCAAATTGATTAAGGATATTCTTATGAGGCGCCTTTTACAAATTATTTCTCAAAACCGGTCTGTTTATTACATACACCGTGCAAAGTCTACTGTGGCCGTAGAAGATTTAGCTGAGTTATAGAACTTGTTCATAGTTGTAGGCTTAAAGGTCAGCCGTTCTCACGTCGGCATAGTTAGACATATGTTGTTCAGAGTATTTCACAATGATCGGTTACAAACACATTCAGGCGGAATGATAGCGCCATACTAAAATGTATTGATGCAAGTGAACAATTCAAGAATGTTTGCAACAAAACGCGGAATCTCTGGTATATATTCAACTTGGCGGCTTCAGGGAACTTTATCTTCAGTAAGCTGAGTTTTGTTGTTGACTGATAGAACAAAGGTAACAGAATTACACCAAATGCAGAATGTAACTTCCAGTTGGTAAAACCAAACGTTTTTCACATTCTATTTTCTATTTCAATTAACCGAAATCTACTTCACTTTAGTAAGGAGACAATGGAAGCCAACAAATGTGTTCACGAGACACTTACTGATTATTTACTTACGCATTACAAGATAATTAGAAAGTGAAACGTTTTGGATGGTTTTATATCTACGATGAAACGGTACCTACTGTTGATTGGTAAATTTCGTTGTTGATTAAAATTTTGTGTTTTGGATGATGCTTATGGTACTGCCTAAAGACAGAAATCATGATCATTTTTTAAAAACATAATTTTCAAAAAAAACTATTGGGGTGTGAAGATACAGTAAAACCTCAGTAATACGACCACCCTTGGGACCCTTGAAAACTAGTCTTATTATTGAGGTGGTCTTAATATTGAGGTTGAATAAAGAGCAGAATAGTGAAAATGGACTTGAAATTTGTGTTCCTAATTTTGAGGTGGTCTTATTATTGAGGTGGTCTTATTATTGAGGTGGTCTTACCATGTAGATGGTCTTATTATTGGGATGGTCTTTTTATTGTGGTGGTCTCATTCTGACGTGACGACGTCATTTTGTACCTTATTTATGCATCTTGTTCTTAACATTGCTATAAAACAAAAAGTAGATGTATGATTTTAATAATTTTGGTATGAAATGAAAGTTGAAAAATATATCTGTTAGAAAATGTAAAGTTCTGAAAATGGATTTGTTTCGGTCACTAATACAGATTTTGTCGTGGCGCAGTTCAAATAAGTTATAAAGAGGCATTCACCTATCACACTGAGCTTTAAATTTATGGAATGTGTAATTTGCATATAAAAAATAAAATATTCCGTATAATGTTGTGTTACCACATTCTTGCACACAATTGAACCACAATAAAATACTTGACGGCTCTTACCATATACTTAAACTAAATGCTGCTTGACTAGATAAGCTTGTCTAGAAATTTAGAAAATCACAGACATCAAAGTACTGACAGGAGTAACCCAGTCTCAGCCATGCGCTATACTTAAAACCTGTCATATATTTACTTAGAAACCACTGCAATTACCTTGATTTTAGAACAGATACACTTATGTCGTAAGTAACACTTCAATGGCTACATTTTTTATATATTCTATATTCGTCCCATGCCAGGAGTCGGTAGTGAATATTTGTAGATATACCAACGCAACTTTATATATATAATTGTATCTTTTGCCAAAGATTGCGTTTGACAAAACATGTCCTCAAACGATAATTATGTAGCAATTATAATGAATGAACATTCTTTGTATTTGCAAGACGGCAACTAGACTTCTTCATTGATCAATTAGTATATTGGTCTATCTTCCTGTGATGTCGAATCTCTTTCGAGAGCATTGATATTTTGCGTGACAGGCTCCAAAAATTGTAGAAAAAAATAAAACGTAGGCAAAACATAATTAAAGCGCTGAAAGCACTGTATTTGTTGAACATTGGTTTTGTATTCAAAACTTCTAGATTCACAGAAAGAACGAATCATTGTTTCCATTGTTGAACCATTTAATTTAATTGCGCAGGAAAGATTACTACCAGTATTGAGTATGTCATGCAGGTTACGCTCAGATGTTGAACTATTTTTTAACCGATTCACTTACCTGCAATTCTTGCACCACGTCCGGAAGAAAGAAGTTTTCGTAGTTAAGCGATGCGACTGTTGAAAATTGCCATAGAACTAGTTGTCCCACCGAACAACTAAAACGGAATGACAAGTGTTTGTACTAAAGCTTAAAAAAGGGCAAAGGTAGGGTAAAACATGTCCCATGTTATATTTATAGACAGCAACATGAAACTACTCAAGCGTTAAATGGAAGGGGATATAAGGGGCAGACAATTGCAATGCGCTTTATATACATTGAGAAGAATGTTTGTAAGAGTCAGTGTTTGTTTAGATTAACCAATAGGACCATGGGTGGAAATAAAGGAATTCCAGGTTGTTGGTGTAGTCATATTTAAGGATTGCAACTAGATCATCTGTAATATTGTAGAAAAGGGAAAGATTGGAGTCATTACACAAGAGGCCTAGCGTACCCAATTATAATGAGTAGACAATTTCAGTGATAGTACTTAACGGTTTGGCCACAATCGCTGAGATGCGGCTGACGAATGCGCAATCCATCATCAATAATTTATTGTTCAAGCAGCTATCTAACAAACTTGGTAAGGACTATCAACAGAGCTATCTGTTTTGTAGCTTAAGATATCATATTGTTAAGCATTCTGTATCAACTTCTTGGTTATGACTTCTGGTAATGTGTAATTTAATGGTTTATGTCTGTTAAGACGAAACGCAAGATGAATATACCAACAGCATCATAATATTACTTGCATAAACAAGAGCGTACAACAACGCTAATTGTTTTCGCGTTTGGCGACTCGATGTTAGCGAACAACGTCACTCACAGTGTGAAACAATAAACGTCACTCGCCATTGTTTTTAACTAATCCCAATGACGTCATATTGGATAGTCCAATGTCGTCAGCATTGTTAAAACATACATAGATCTGGCCGTTGGACGTTCTCACGATAATGCTGTACGACAACAGAAGTTGTTTTGTTTACTAATGACTTATAAATACATGTTTATACATGTTCCTGACGGTTTTATTTCTGTTCCCGATGTGAACTTTCATTGTTGTTCGGCAATCACGTAGTATCTACTTCATTGAAACATTACGGTATTACACAGAGTTTATTCATTGCCAATTCCACGGTTTCTTCGTTTTTAGTGTCTTCTCCTTGAACTTCACGCACGTTTGTCATTGATGACGTCATACAAATCTATAATCACTTTCCATGAACTCCCAACCGATGTCATGTGAACAGTACCATTGTCTGTTAGCTGTCAGAGATGTAAGAGTGGCGAACTTTTGTACGCTGTTAACTGCGGTGGCATAGAAGTGACATGGTGAAATTATTTTTATATCGTAGCCACGACTTAGTATGTTGTGGGAACGAGTTAGTAAGTCGTGGCCACGATATACAAATACTTTTCACACATGTCACCTCTATGCCACCGCAGTTCACTGCCCCTGTATGTTTCCCCAGACTTCCTCCATGGTATAGTGATTGGTTTCCTAACGTAGGTGTATTGAATAAGACAGTTAAGACGTAAGAAAAGCATAGATTTACTGAAACATCCGAATTATTGAAAAATGTTGTTATTCTATCCTAAATAAATCCTGCAATGTTTGTAGTACATTGATGCATACTTAGAACGTTATTAGAACGCAGAAAACTGATCTGCGTATGTATTTACTTGTGCAACATTTAAAGCGGCGATGGTTAACGATGAATTGAGAATTCTCTGTTCAATTGATAAACAAATTAGTTTTTTGTATGTAAAAAAGTAAAGTAAAGTGTTAATTTATTATAGTGTCACCCCTATTTAAAGGGCCAGCCATTTCTTACTTAAGAGACACCTACTCTACTTTCTGAGCACATTTACTTCCCGATTCCTATCCTTTAATGCCAGGCACCAGGCAGGTAGGCACACGGTAACCATTATTTAACTAGCTGGCGGTTCACCCACCGGCTATATCAGAGCGGACCCCTACCGGGATTAGAACCTTCCACCTCCCGCTCCCAAGGCGGATGCCTCAACCACTTATATGAGAAATATAGAGCATATTGTTGTTGTTGGTTTTTAATTTGTAACCTAGTGACACTAGCAGGTGAGCCCAGATGATTCAGTTTACTGACATTTGACCGTATAGCCATACGGTACGAGGAGTGTCCAAGTTGGATCAGTATTGCATGAGAAATGTAAATGCAAAGGTATTTAAAGCTTTCTGTTTTTTTTATATCTTGTATAATTTCTGAAATGCGTACTAGTCTTCTTTCCTACTTTGGTTGAATCAATTGATGATTCTTGCATTTAAACTTTACAAAACCAGTCGGCCTAGGAGCCGGTATGTATGTCTGTATCTCATTGTCAATTGCCAATTTAACGTTGAGTTTCACATTTTGAATGCTAGTACATCTGTTCATACATTCCTTACCGTAATATCGCTGTTCTATTTGTTATAATAAGGTGAACAGAGAGGAAACCATCCGTCATTGTAACGTTTCAACAGTTCACAGCTAGATAGCATTACTGACAATGGTTTGGACAGTGTTCAAGTTTTACTCTACACTTGCTGTGAATGATTACTATCACGTATGTTGAGGTCTTGACTTGTTTTTTTTTCTTTGAGGCCATACTAGTATGTCTACAAAAATCCGTCACATAGACAAAACTCATCAGAAGTACATATATATATATATCCCAAGTCATGTCGGTGATAGTACAGAAGTGAAAAATATAGTAAAAAGGACGAAAAAAAACGGGACTTTGAGATTCGTGCGGTTTTCAAAGGTTTCCGGTTTTTAGAGGGTCCGGTATTCGGAAGTTTCACGGTAGTAGTAGAGGGCTTGACTCCATGTAATTTTGTTTACCATATGTTCAAAAGAAGTCTGCCACCATTTGTCAGTTTGCGGAGTCAATTTTTTCTCCTATACATCAACATTTACATGGTAATTGTGAAATACAAAATGGCCGCCGCTCATGCACAGTCCTTGGGGCAAATCGGCCTCTATACTACTGGTGATAGAAAAGTCCACTCCCAAAATTATAATGTAGTTTGGTCATGGACGATTCTTTGGAAAGTTTGAAGCTCTACAGTGAAATGTTTTTGTGTTGCTGCAATGTTAGTAACTTTTGACAATCTGGCCCAAAATTATCTTTAAAAAAAACTGTCTTATAAAAAGATGATCGGCGCAATTTGAAGGTTAAGATTTGTTGTGCAACATAAAAATGTCGAGATGTTACGAAAAATGGATTTCGCTAAATTCACCGAAATTTAGTGGATTTTGGTGAGGTAACGTACCCTTTATCGAAAGGTTAAGCAATCCGCGTCAAGGTTACAAACGTTGTTCGGTTGAAGAGAAATTGCCTTGGTCACAAGTTGGTGGTTAACGTAAGATTTGATTGGTTTACACAACACTGATATGCAAATACTACGGCTGCACCGAAAAAGTGCATTTAATAAGATTGGGATTAGATTTTAATGAGCTTGATAAAACACTGCACCTGCATAATTCAGTCTGTTTCAAGAAGTTAACAGATGTATAATTATCTTCATTTAATTGTTCAAGGAAATTCTTTCGAAGTTAGTTCATTTGTTACCTCTTCATTATATTGTATTGGTTAAGCTGTTGTAATCATTAGGTAACCAAATGTTTTAAATGATATAACATGATGCAAGCTGGGTTAGCTCAGTGTATAGAACACTCCAGTCTCAAACTGAAGGCCGTTGGTTCGATGCCCGGGTATTCTGGTCCACATATGGTTCTTCATGATTTCGTGACTGAAGATAGCACATCGAAAGTCACTTGTCTCCACCTCTAATTCATGTGTTTGACAGTAGCTTATGGAAGGACAGGTTCGTGATGACTGGCAACCCAGGAACACTAAATTAGGTCAACTGACCACTGTACATAACTGCACTACAGTCGGACCTCGTTTGTTCGATAACCTTCTATCCGAATACTTGGTATAATCCGAAATGAATATCAGGTCCATATGTATAGTCTTAGGCACATTGAATGGAAATGGCAATTAAAAACCATGCATTATTCGAAATAAAATATAAGGACCGAATGAATTCGAATGAACGAGGTCCGACTGTTCTTTCGAAAAGCTTCGTAAAACTAAAAACGATCAACGCAGATCACATGATGCAACGTTAGTGGTCATGAAACAATGATGTATCCCACCTTTTCTCTTGTACGGGCCTTGTATCTGTTATTTCGATTCAGTCTCCCTCCGAGTGTTGCAATAACAAGTATAATTATGTTCTATTCATATATATAAAAAAAACGCGGCAATTGTTCACCTCTATTTGTATGTGACTAACATTTAATCTTATAAAAACATATGTGCGTCAAACATGATTGTTTCTGCTGTGTTTTTTTACTCTCTGTACGTCATATTGA
This sequence comes from Mactromeris polynyma, assembly GCA_032209605.1. NCBI lineage: Eukaryota > Metazoa > Mollusca > Bivalvia > Venerida > Mactridae > Mactromeris > Mactromeris polynyma. The sequence continues at coordinate 3,220,195 of JASFXZ010000029.1, forward strand.
ATGTTTATGGGAACATGTAATTGTTATTCCATTCGAGGTTCTGGAAGCGCAACAATGTATGTTATCAACTTAGCAGAAGCAGGTTAATGGCGCTATGTGATGCCAACATACCCAGCCATATAAGTGAAGTACGTAGTATTGCCTCTGCGGATATAATCGTTGATAAGATTGTTTACCGATTATATCAAGCTGAAAACACAAACTGCCATAATTGATTTTACGCAACATTTTAGAGTGGGGGCCTTAGCGCTTATTAGCATTATGAATGATATATCAAAGGATAACGTTGAGTAAGTTTTTACAAGTTTATTTAGTAAAGCTCAGTGGCCTTATCTACAAACATTTTAAGACTGAAACTCAGACTTAGACTTTAAAAGTTAAATGTCCTTATGCTCCTGTGTTATTTTTACAATATATATTTTAATAGAAATACACAAACGTGCATTGTGGGTAATATCATTTACTCAGACAAAGTTTCATTTCTTTAGATTTAATGATAACGAAAGGCTACTCATTATTACTTTTGCAATTTTTTAAAGTTTAAGTCTGAGTTTTTGTCTTGAAATGTTTGTGAATAATGCCCCAGATCATGTTTACATGAAAGCCTGAGTATGAAAAGATTACAATATGTAGTAATGAATATAACAAGGCATATACTATATAATATCGATGAAGGTAAAAGACAAACGAAATAAGCAAGATTACAAAAACCTACAGAAAAATAGTCAATAAAAATACAAAAAACATGTACACACAACTTTCTGATGTTACTAAGCTGTGTTTATGTTATCATAAGTTACAAAAAAGACAAATAGTTTAAATAGACACTATACAAGTCATGTAAAGTCATGTACAGTTAGATAATATGTGGTGGATAATAACAAAATTTAGAGAACAACTTGGAAGCCTGCGACAGTTTTGCTATTGGAAGGAACATATAATTTCTTTCAGGAAAGTGCACATTTGTTTTCAAGTGATTCTATTTGTTCTAGCGATATATTCATGATAAGCCAATCAATGTCGACATTATACTAAACCAAAATGAACATAACGCGGAATGCAGCATTACAAGAATGAAAGCCAGTTGTTAATGGTTCGACTATGTCTGAGTTTTTTTGCTATTTTGAGTTGTGGAAACTATTGCATATGCAATATTTGTTACATATAACACTCGAACTGTGTTTCATAACACTTATAAAGTTTCAAACCATTTAGGTTTTCTTTACATTGATTTGACAGTTAACAAATATCTGAAATGTTTTCAACATGAGCATTGTTTGATTTTTGTACGAAAGCAGGTCTATGAATTTCAAAAATGTAAGCATTTTTATGCCATAAAACATATATTTACTAGACGAGCGTTGTGTATTATGAAATTAATATAACAGCAAACCATTAAAATTGTTTATAATTCTGTAACAGGTGTCCACCCATACTGCACTCTCATGGTGATAGTCTGCATCTGTTCGACATCAAATTTTATCGTCTGTCTATTGAAGTATCGGGAACAATTTTCTCGAACATAGCAGAAATACCAAATACCAAATACCAAAGACCAGGGACTTGTGCATAAACATGATAAGGCGGAAACTTAGACTTTGACCTGTGATCTTTTCCATACATTAACCCTCCTGTGTTTGTCCTCTTTCATTCTCATAGTTATCCCTTATGGTCGGTCAGGCCATTCCTTGTGTCTCTGTTCCCTAACGTATGCACCCTTGGGCCTCCTCAAGTGCCTTATCTTTTATTGATTGTTGTTTTCCCGGAGGTCTGTGTGGGGAGGCACTGTCTTATGTCCTATGTATGTGACGTTCCCAGTAGCAACTTATTCTCTCTATTTTACAATGTTAAATATTCTCTTTGCTCCTACGTTGTTATAGAATAGAACAAATTTTACTAAAACTTTACGAAAGTGATCAGCTGGTGACAACAATTAATCAGACGAATGTTCAGGCTGGTAAATATAGCTTTTGCAAATTTAAAGTCTAAGTCTGAGTTTCAGTCTTAGTATGAACACGGTCATTGTGTGGTCTAGATTAATTCTTCAGGCGTTCTGATTTATGATAAGAACAGAGTAACCAAGATGACGTCACCCAGCAATCGTAAATGGAATCACATTGTCAAGTCCTATTTTTTAACTGAATGATATTTTATTGTATGAAAGACTCGCATCTGTTTGCATAAATAGTTTAATAATAAATTCCCTTTATTGACACAGGATTTACGACTAAATAATTAAAATCGTGACATATGTAAAACATATAATATTGTTTTGAAGATTTATTATTCTTGTTGAATGTCATTGAACGTTGTTTTGCCTGGAGATGACATTTGCGCATTCAAAGACATGTCTGCGGTCTTTTGAAAAGTTTCACCAGTAACAGGAATTACAATCGAGATTCTGGAATCTCGTAATTCTGTTAAGCGCCAAAACTAATTTAATGATAGACGAAGATACATGAAGTATAATGAAAGTAGACTGACAATTAGCCAGCATCATTTCAACATATACAGTAAAACCTCACTTAAAGACCACCTCAATAATAAGACCACCTCAAAATTAAGATCATAATTTCCTTGTCCATTTTCACTGTTTCGCTCTTTATTCAACCTCAATATTCTTTTTGATGAATTGTTTACACATTGGTAACACTGAAACACGTTTTACACTGGGTACAAAATGAAGGCTAAGTGAAATAGTTGCGTTTTTAATGGCGTTTAGCATACTCAGTACATTTAAAAACACACACATGCTTACCAGCTCTACCTCTTTAAATTCCATGTATTTACTTTTGAAACTCATTTTTTTTCTGATGAAACTTGTCGATTGTTATGACATTTATCATACATGTTGCGTACACATGCAATAATAACGTGTCAAGTTCTGTTATTGTATCCTAAAAGTCAGTCAACGAAAATTTAGAAATCCTACATTGTGCGTTGTTAAATGTACTAAGTATACTTGCGTTTTTAATGGCGTTAAGTATATACGTAATGTTTAAAAACATCTAAGATGTAGGACAACAAGTGAAACGCTTCTAAGATGTTTTCACACCAGGTAGATCATATATCCTAATTGCAGACAGGTATCAGTGTTAGAGTTAGTCAGTTTATTAGTTTGTTTTTCCTGGAATTTTGGCTAAAAATAACTAAGTATAGTTGTATATGTCAATAAACATAATGTTTCACGTAAATCAATTGTGTCATATTTTTGTCGTTTTCATTGGTGTAATTGATTTGATTGCACTAAATCTATGTAACATATCCACTTATCATTGGACTGAACATATGTTTTTTCAGACTTTCGCACTTAAACTATTCGTACTTAATTGACTCCGGGAATCCACCTCAATTTCTATATTTCAGTTGTAATTTAATGTTCTGGCTCCGTACGATTTATCGAATCAGTCTAGATTTTTATATTTTTGTAGTTTGTGGAACCTCAAATCTAGATTTTAATACACTGATTCAATGATTTTATGGAACATTGATTCTTTATGATAAGGGAATATTTTAGCCCTGCTCTTGGGGTTTACAACCTCTTCTGTAAGTGACGTCATTTCAAGAAAACGCAACACGTGATATCACTTTCTGCAAGCAAGAAACAATATTTACTCCATATGGTCACTTCGTTTTTATATTGGCATATGGGGCAATTATTGCTTACTGTCAGTACTCGGTGATTAAAAAGAGGTTGGAAATCGTACAGAAGCGAACAGTTGATAATAATAAATGTGTATAAAGTCAGTGGAGTTATATTACCATGTCCAAACCTTGTTTATTTTACATCGATTGAGGGCTAAGGTATAACAACATATATTTATCACTGTCGACGTCAGCTTCCCGAGTTACATATCTGTGCAGACGTCGATTTCAGAGATAATGTAGTTGGTGGCTCAACTGGCAGATTCGAACTCACGACCATCTGATCAGGAGTCACTCGCCCTACCCCTCGACAACTATGCCTCTCTTTCACGAGTGTTCATGAACACTTAATTGAATTTCCTTGAAGTAACATATAAGATTCTTAGACAGAATTAACTTTTCTAATTATCAGATTTATGTTTTATTTGTTTGAAGATTAATTAAGTCTATAATCGAATACATTTGATCAGAGAGATCGGTTTCAATGTAATCTGATCAGCTTCAAGTATACCTGTGCTGAAAACTACATTTGATCTAGGCAACCCTCATTATAACGAGTGTTTACTTTAGAAAATACTTCGATTTTTTTAAATATGCGAGTAAATTCGCGACCTAGGGAAGGATAAACAACTTGTATAATGGATGTGTATGCAATGTTTGCATTACAAGTTAATTGTATTACCAGATAATTCCGTTACCCAGGATTTTCTGCATTATTTCGTTGTCTTTAAGAACAGTTTGTCTACAATGTGCAGATAATTTTGTATTTTTACAGCTTAAAAGTTTTTAAATATTTTTTTTGAAGTCATACATGTACTTACTCTGTTTTTTATATGTATCCTAAATGTTACTACGACAAGGAGACACAAAACAAGAAACAACACTTCTCTCCGTACTACATATCTAACCAAACTTGATTACTTTCTCTAAACTAATACACATATTGTTTGTTTGGTAATTTATGTGCTTTAATAATATTCTAATTTGTACATTGATCGAAAATATTAATATATAGCTATGTTAATATTTGCATGTACGATCATGGGCAATGTTGCCTTTTGCAATAAATATATTTATACAAATGGGAACAACGCTTGTACACTATTCTTTGATGTGCATCGATTCTGCTCTCACAAAACAAAACAAATAAATCGCCAGTAATTAAAATTCTAATTACTGTATCGCAATCATATATTCCTATGTCAAAATTCAAACCATAATTTAGGAAATACGTATCCATTCATTCCCAGTTCAGCTTACAACGTGCAGATTTAATCAAATCAGCGTCCAGTTTACAAACGTAGTTCGGCTGTCTAAAATTTACTTCGACATATAACTTGAGATTTGATTGGATTTCGCACCGCAAAGACTCGAAGCAACAGCGATCAAAACAAAGCTGTGGAAATAGAATGATCGCAAATAAAACAACATTTACAGATAACAGGCAGTGCATTTGTATAGCAATTCTAGATAACTTTCTCCACTGTTGTCTGAGAATCTCGATGGAGTATTTCCCCGTGCATGAAACATGGATACGTGTGCCAAAATAGATTTTCCCTGCAGATACAATCATGCACAACAGCCCTTACCCTTCCGCTCTTGAATGAACGTTGTATTATTAGTGAATGTTTGAAATGAATTAATTTAACACAATTCATCCAAGCTGTAGGACTTTACGCCGTTTTTGCAGCAGAATTTTTATTAAGTACAACGATCAGTTGACCTAACCTGCGCTCTCCGGCTACCAGCATTTAATGAACTGTATTCCATACACCATTGACAACTTCAGACGGGGACGTTTATAACTGACATTGACGGACTATTAGTCGTATTTAGTATTTGGTCTTTGTTACTGGCTTTCACTTGTAGTTGAGACCGCAAAGCAGGGAACCATAAACTCAGCTGATTATACATTTTATTGGAACTTTTTATCTATAGTCCAGCCTCCTGCAATGGGAAGGCACTAAGTTCCATTAAAGGAACCGCTGACCACTGAGGAGGCGTATTAAAACAAATACAGTCGGACCTCGTTCATTCGAATTAATTGGATCCGAAATTGTATTTCGAATAATTAATGGTTTCGAATAGCCCATTTCAATTCGGCGTGCATAAGAAGATATAGGGACCTGACATTTATTTCGAATGATACCAAGTATTCGGATAGAAGGTTGTTGAATAAACGAGATCCAAATGTATTACTCGCTCGTAATCTTCAAGGTAGCAATTCCCATTAAACTGCCTCAATATAAATCAGTTCTAAATTAACCACTAAATTACAAATGTATGCCGCAATTTGATTAGAAACATCTGCGCTCCTTGCAGTATATAAATTTTCTGTGAAGATATATGAGGAAAGCACACGCGCCGTCACGTGACTATCAATCTGGAATTTGGCTCAGAATTTTTCAACAGGTATATTACTCTTATATTTGTGCGCTGATAGTTTTGGAGCCATTTTTGTGTTTTTACTATTAACGTGTTACGATACTTTGGATCATTTACTTCTAATCATGTGGGTTGATCTATAGACTAGTTAATCTTTCTGAAATTGGAATATTTGGTAAGTGTTTAAAGTCCGTTTATTTGAAACGGTTTTTGTTAGATCTATTTTTAGAACTGTAGTATTTCAGTGTGATTGTGTTATGCCTACTTCCTGAGAATTCTCGGGCAGAGATCGTGACTTCCTCTACCACAACAAACAAAGGAATTATTCTTCCTTCCAGCATAACTATTGTTATTGTGTTTTTTTTGTTTCGGCGCGGCCGTACTAACATGGTTTAGCTATTTGCATCTGTATTGTGTAATCTTATGTTGACCATTAAACCAACTTCTATTCAACCGAACAACGATGTTACCTTGATGCGGATTGGATAACATTTCGATAACGGGTACGTTACCTTACCGAAATCCACTGAATTTCAGTGAACTTACCGAAATCCCTTTTTGGACCAGCAATCGTAACATCTCGGCATTTTTTTAAGTTGCACAACAAATATTAACCTTCAAATTGCGCCGACCATCTTCTTTCAAGATATTTATTGTTTTCGTTTGATGTGATTCTCGGTGTATATGAAGCATATGAGTCGTGTTGAGGGTAAATATATGTCCATATACACCGGCCATTGAAGGCCATGGCTAAACGACACTGTAATAATTATACGAATCAGCAAAATAGATAAATAACAAATAATACTGTAACTAACTTCCTCAGGCTGCGTGGGTTTGTTCTGATTATAAAACGCTGTCAAGAACTGAGCATCCCGCACTGAAACAAGTTTATTTCGGGAAGCCAGTGTGTGGGAGGTCGACTTGTTATGAAGCTAAATCTCTAACTCTACATATCCCGGCCACTGTTCCACTTAAATCCTCACTTGAAATCTAATATCATCACACGTAATATGTCAACATATGTTTTTATACTCCAATTCTCTACCGCATCAGTTCGATTAATGTCGGGTCTTGTCCGTGTCTGGTTGGTATTGTATGAGTTCTGTTGGATATGTTGGCGTTTTATGCCCGTGTTCCTCAGTATTTCAGATATGTACGCCATTTGGCATAAACATTGTTCCTGTGATAACGATCAGCACTTACCTGTTCTTTCGAAAGCAGTTAAAAACTTCCTGAGATGAATTACAAGAGAGGGTGACAAATGACTTTGGACGCTTATCAGACAAATTGTCACAGAGCATAAGCCTCGCAAGGTGTTCAAACTTAGGAACATTAGATTGGAAGTCGATTGCTTTACCGCCTGAGCCAACCGGGCGGTCTTTGGTCGACATTTATAACTGCCAATGAACCAATGACATTGGCTCCTTTAATGGATTTCCTCCCAGCATGCAAAAGGGAGTTTACTATAAGACATCTTGGTCGATGTTACTTTTACGGTGGCATAGATGTGACGTGGGTGACATTAATTTTATCGCGTGGCCCTGAGTTAGTTAGTCGTGGCCACGAGATAACTATGTCGTGGGAACGTTATAGTTAAGTCGTGGCCGTGAGACAAAATAATTTCACACATGTCACATCTATGCCACCGTATACTTGCTTTTACAGATCATCCATTGAGTGGTTCGTATCTCCTTGAGAAGTTTATGTTGACTCAGCAAATATATTATTTTGCTATTATGCTAATCTGATGCTTTCAAGTGCATTACTGTAATTGATAACATGATTACTGGCATTACAGTGTATACCAAGTATCCCCAATTTAATCACATTAATTCGGAGTTACTGAATTCAAATTAGCCATCAAAATCCGGGCTTCAAAGACGGTGTTTTTTGAAGTACACAAAGATCAAATAATTCCCAGTACTCTTTATGTAATCAAAGAAATATCTATAACATAGTACGTGGAACATTTAGAATTTCATTTCAGGAGTGTCCCTGGAGACATTAGAAATAGCTTAACGTTTGGTAGATGGCACACTTTTATCAGCAGGTAACGCCAGGTGTGTACGACTACCTACTGTTTCGGTCAGTCCATTAATTTTAATATACCATCCCATTATCGGGGTATGGTTTTGTATATAACGCCCACAGTTACCGTAAACATATCATAATAATTGTAATCTCTTCAACATCATCAGTAAATATGTTTGTGGTAAGGTAGCATCTGTTACCGTTTTCTTGTTAATGTTTATTGGTCTACTCTGACCTAGAGCATCAGGTGTCTATTTATACACCATTACACAATCCTATCATGATTTGCTGGATTTTGCTGGACTATATGATATGATATAGACTGTTCAAAAGAGCTAAGCCGCCGTTTTGTATTTCGAGAACCGAGTTCTCTCCCTTTATTTCTTCTAGAGTTCTCTCCTTTTATTTCTTCTAGAGTTCTCTCCCTTTATCCCTTCTATGGTATATGTACATTGTATATATAGTACATGTACGATGAGACTAACGCTGTTTGCAAATGAAATCAGAAACTTAGACTAGTTCTGTTATATATACATGTACTATATAAGGGCTCAAGTGAGAGAACTCGTAGCGATATCCTGTGATCTTCATTACATCTGAAACGTTGAACCTGATCTTAACATGTCACTTTCGACTTTTTGGGATCGTTCAATTAATTTGAAAAGTAAATGTTATACTAAACTGCATTAAAAATCGACAGATATATATATTATGTGGCTTAGAAACTATGTGAAATAATAACGGCGTGCTAGCACTTTTGACCAGTTTACTTGATAGCGCTTAGTAACATTTGGCTTCGTCTTAGGTGTATACTAGCACGGACCTATATACCAGGTCCGTGATACTAGTACTTACGTTTCATTTAGGGTAATAATTCCGAAGGATTCATCATTTAAGTGGTAAGTTTGCTTTACGAGTTTATTGCTTATATTTTGATCGTTGGAATTTGCTTAGATTTAAAAAAATGTATAATGTAAGTATATGAATATATCATGACTGGTCAAAAGTACTTACCCGCCTGTACCGAAAATTGATAGACACTGGTTACATCTCCCGTTGATTTTGATCGCAGTGAGGTGTAATTTGTTTTTTTAAAATGAATTGAAGTATCAAAAGTTTGTGTTAACATGCGAAAATCACATCCATCTTGCCATTGCGTTTTGTCATAATGTAGTGAAGATTGTAATATTCATGATGGCAAGTTAGCTCTCTTAACCAGCTAATATACGATGTAATAGATCGTTATTAAACTCGAGTTAACCCTTACTGTAAACATCTTCTGTTTATGAATCAATATTACTCTGAAATATACGTTTAAGATATTAGATAAGATAAGTTTTAATACACGTCGGCTAGACATCTAAAACGGTATATAACGTAAACTCTGAGAGATTTTGAACCGATACGAACTGAAGTATGAAGTACCAACTGTGTAAAATCTGTAAAGATAGCGCCGTAAATTAACTTCATACTGATATGTTAAGATGTTATTAATAATAACGATAGTTAGTATGTATCCCTCTCAAAATCCCTTCAACAAACCAGTGTTTCCCGAACCCAAGTTTTTTAATTCTATTTTAAGACTGATTGTAGACCCTTCTCACGTATTTAAGCATAATGTAAACGGGTAAATAGGACGGACAAACAAACTGGACACCTATCATGTCGAGTGTATCTTGATATTTTCAATCATAAACGCTTATGGTTTATCAAAAACTTTATTCACGTAACATTCTTAATGGAGAGTAATTGTCCTTAACTGTGCAAATCGTCATATAAAAGAAAACATGCTTTTCTCTGTGTTTGCGGAACTAGACGGTAACTTACCAAGTTTGCTCCGAACAATGTCGGAATTAGCCGGAAACATGCGAAGTATGTCCCGAAGGCTGTCGGATTGAAAGGAACATTTAAGATAATATCTGCTGGCTGATTGACTAAGGACTATACAGTTTTGATATTCGGTTATTTGTTTCAAATAAGGCCAAAACACATGGTTAGTAATGAAACCCTACGACCTACCGCACCTGGGGCAAACGCTTTATATATATAGTACTATATACATGTATATACTATAGAAGGGATAGGGAGAGGACCCAAGAAGAGATAAAGGGAAAGAACACTTGACAATCTCCTGTGGTTCGTACAGTCTTGTGTCAGTCCATATTCATGTTTTTCACTATTACGATGTCGCTTACAGTACTCCATACACTACACAGTAGCAAGTATCTTAGCTTCTGTGTATAAATCTCACTTCAAGTTACGCTGTATACGTTCGAAGCCTGTTTAATTGAGGCTATTAAATATAAATAAGCAGAACGAGGCTAATCATACAAGTGTTTGATGTGTGCTACATATCTTATAGAGAATAGATATCTTATCTTTCAATCTTTGAATACTTCCTGTGATGAATATATTCTAAGGAACCTAACGCTGTAAGTGTTTGAATATTGCTAGAATTTTGAACTTAATTTTTGCCTTATCAAATGGTATTTGATTTATGAAATATTTCTGTCGATATATCATGATTGCAATATGGTTGTAATGCGTACTACATGATGCAATGTTTCTAGTGACGTGCACATATTTGCTGAAGAGTAACTATGTACGGTATGTAGTTTTTTTATCGGCAGTGACTGGGGCTCATTACTATGAAATGTTTGCACGACAGTTATTGCCTAACATTCTTGCTTTTTGTCTTCTTCAAACGTATGTACCGCAATTTTGCGTCTGAAGCAATTGGTGATACTATCACAAGAAATTCTGCTTATTACACGCAATGATTCACAAAATTAGCAACACAGCGCAACCTCTCCGAAGCAACACCCTTTGTTGTTGAGAAATTATGTTGTTACAGGGAGTGCCACATATTCAAGACGATGCCTCCCCACACAGACCCCCGGGATAACAACAGTCTACAACACACTGAGGAGGTGCGAGGGTAAACATGTATGGGGGAATAGGGGTGCAAGGAAAGGTCTGGCCCACCATAAAAATAACTAAGGACAATTACGGGGGCACATCACGGAACAAGCCAATAAAGTCAGCAATATCAGACTGAAAGGGGTAGACAAGGACATTATAATCAAATTAAAAAACTGCAAATGGGAAAGGGAAATTTGACGGTTGCTGAAAGGTTGTTGCTCTAGTGAGATTGAATTGATTGTTAATTCTTTCCACAGAAAAAAAATAAACAGTTGTTGAAGCGAAATTATTGGTCATGAGGCCGGCTCCTGAGACGTTTTACTGTTCACCATACGGGATAATTTTCATATTATGCTTTTCGGATTGATGTGCAGAGCAATATATACATTGCTTCCATCCTTTGGGTGATAAAAAATTTGGCTATTGGTGACAGACTGTTGCTCTATAGAGGTAAAATTGATAGTCATTTTACACAATGTGGAAATGTACAGTCGGACCTCGTTTATTCGACAACCTTCTATCCGAATACTTGGTATCATCCGAAATAAATACCAGGTCCCGGTGTGTCTTCTTAGGCACGTCGAATTGAAATGAGTTATTCGAAACCATGTATTATTCGAAATAGAAGTTTCGGACTGTATTTGTCCTTGAAGAGAGGTTGTTGCTTAAAATAGAACAGTTTTGAGGCTGTGCTGTATAACGTATTCATCAAATGTCTACTGCTGATAAAATATGCATAATTGTTACTTTTTATCAGACGATATGAAATATGCAAATCCCAAAAGACTGCAGTTTCTGAATTAGTTCCAACCACATCTGCTATAAATTCCAGTTAACTTATTTTCCTTAAGCATCAGTCGCGTGAAACACTTATTTCATAATCACAGAAGTAATCCGAGCGGAATCAAAGCGCTGTGATGATCAGACCTTGTCAACAGTTCTGTTTGTAGTTGACGTCGCAATCTTTTGCAAGCGCAAATACACTCTCTCTTTTTGCAACATAAAGCGTCTCAGTTAAGACCTTTTTTAACGCAAATGTGGTATGAATTTCAGATTTAAGGCATGATTTGTCCTACTTAATGGGTGCTTGTTCTAAAACATTAACCTGCATGCATTCGTAAAACCAAAAAAACCGTATTTACGTGCCAAAGTTTTCGCAATTGCAAATAAATATGTAACATTTTGGCTAAATGCTTGACATTGATTTGTCTGTATATTATAAACAAACGTGTTTTGTTAAAACAGGATATTAAATAATGTACATATCCACTAATTATGTGGTTGCAACAATGTGTTTTGAATATAATTGTCAGCATCCTAATCATATACAATGAATTAATGGCAAGATTTTAAACGTGAATAACATATTTATGGCTGTGTTTTAAGCGTTCGACGCCACAAATCTTCATTTTATAGATCTGCAAAGCATTATTTGCACATTCCGTCCGATTTGTGTGCTGTGCGAATGTTTGATACGCTACGAACAAGAAGCCCTTTGTGCGTGGAGGAGATGGTTTAACTATACACAAACAATCTACGGTTGTATTTAGAGACTTTTTGTATCTAATTTGGGATGTGTATTTCTGATTACACGGTATCTAAGATATATCAAACGCATCAAATAACTCTGCGCCCTATAAATAGTATAAAGTAACAAGTATTCGATTATTCGAGAGTTCAAAAAAGCGCATATAGTTAAAGTCTGCAAAACAATAATGGTTTGACTTGACTTTGAACACAGAACAGTCGATTGGCTGTCTGCGTATTGGTCAAATAGCAACAACTGTAGGCTTAAGTCTGTGTCACCTGACGGTCTCTGGCACTTTACGGGCTCCGTAAAGGCTAAAATCCTGAGATCGACTGGATAAATGCACGGCATAAGGTGTGGCCCTGCATGAATGATTGGACCCGTTTTTGGCACCGCATAGCCCGTGGCTGACATTTGAAATTGTACAACTTCTATGCCTCGGTCTGATGAGACGTAGAGACGATCCCTGTCGTAAGCTATTGTGAACCGTACAGACCCATTTTCCGTGGGAAGTGCGTTCGCCAGGATCTTCGTGTGACCGAGGCATTAAGGAAGGCATAGTGGTCTAGGATTGAGAAGTTTTACCCAAGTACTAGTTAGTAACCAAGGAAGGATTTATCGAGATTGATTAATATAACTTGTGAACTTATTTCACAATCGATGTCAAGATCATAAACTGAAACTAACTTTAATATCCACAGGGGGTTGTACAACTTTAATATCCACAGGGGGTTGTACAACTTTAATATCCACAGGGGGTAGTACAGAGAATTGTATATACAATTCAGAGCCCATGGTATTATTGCTTTGTTTAAAAAGCATATTCGTCAAATGATTTACAAATTGTTATTTGAATACGATATGATGAGCCCAGAGACGATACCTTTAGACACAAACTCTAAAACTTTAGTTTTAAACAAGAAAACGTATTCTAGTTCTGTTTCAGCAGCTTGAAACTGGTGTGTGTCAGTTCCTTTATAACTGTCTATATCGATATATTTTTATATTTTCAGATGTATGGCACTGGACCAAAACAATATGAATCATTCCAAAGTCCATGTAGACGAAAGTGAACCTACCGGATGTATGTAAAGCGTTTCATTTATTTCGCTAAACGAATCCAACCCTCTTCATTAAGTGACGTCATTTCCAGAAAACGTCACATGTGACGTCACCATTTACTGACAGTATATTGAAGCAATATTTTCCCCATATTGCAATATGAAAACGAAGTGACCATATGGAGTACTTTTGTTTCCTGCTTGCAAATAGTGACATCAAATGCTGCGTTTTCTTGAAATGACTTCATTTAAAGAAGAGGTTGTCAAGCCCTTAGCAGATTATTATTATCGTGGCAGAAGTCCTCCCGGTTGGCTCAATTGGTAGAGCTCTTAACCGCCAATATGTAGGTCATATTTATGACGATTTTAATGAAGATAACACAAAATGTACATCTAAATCCACGTGGCCTCTATCTCTGCTTCATGTGGGGAAGTTGTCAGGTGCTTGGAGAAGAGCCTGATGGTACTGGTGTATGACATGAGTATTGTTGGCAACTGACGTACAACTCCTACGCAAAAGTGCTGTCTAATCTGCGAATGTTGATTTGTAACGTTTTTTTATTCAAAAAACTTCGTTCTTATCAATTCGAATGTTAAAATATGAACGTTAGCCAGGATATCTTTTGAAAATATGTAACATATGTGTCTCTGTACATTATCTTCATGATGAATATAATCAATTCGGATATAAATTCATTCGAGATATTTCTATTATAAAATTTTAGTTACAAGTTTCACAAGAAACCTTAAGCATGTTTCAATGTGAGTGATGACTTATTGCGACTAAATTGGGCTCTTTTTGGAAAATATGATTTTTTTAACCGTCGACTTTAAAAAATTTAATGGATAAAAAAATGCTAATTTCAATGCACTCGACATTTCATGATATCAAACCATTTTCATCGAATGAATTAAAATCTCGTTTCAACTGCTCGAAAAGCGGAGGAGAATAAAAGCTCACGGTTGTGGTATATTTATTTTTGTATTTTTTTATCTCCTAGATGAAGAGGCTCCGTTCGAGTCACGTGATGTGCAAATCCGAAATGGTTGCTGGATAACAGACGAGTATGAAGTCTCGGAATTATTATTAGGAAGGTAAGTGAAACTTTCATTTGCTTATATGATCTGTATTTCTGCGCAGCCGTACTAACATGGTTTTGCTCTGAGCATATCAGTGTTGTGTAAACCAATCAAACCTTACGTTAACCACCTAGACAATGTCTCTTCAACCGAACAATGTTTGTAACATTGATGCCGATTGGTTAACATTTCGATAAATGGCACGTTACCTTACTTAATTTCGGAGAACTTACCGAAATCCATTTGAATCAGAAGTGACCAGAAATCGTAACAGCTCGCCATTTTTTATGTTGAACAACAAATCTTAACCTTCAAATTGCGCCGACCATCTTTTTTCAAGATATTTCTTGTTGAATATGAGCTCCACATATACCGGTCCTCTAATGGTACACTAAAACCCCACTTAAAGACCACCTCAATAATAAGACCACCTCAATAATAAGACCACCTCAAAAGTAAGAACATATTTTCCAAGTCCATATTCACTGTTTTGATCTTTATTCAACCTCAATATTAAGCCCACCTCATTAAGAAGACCAGTTTTCATGGGTTCCAATGGTAGTCTTATTATTGAGGTTTTACTGTAATTTCAAAGAATTCACCAAACGTGTCGGACCGTATGGTCTGTCTTGTAAAAGTCCATTAATTCTAGGCGAGATAGAACTACAACAATACAAAATACAATCGGCGATGAATTCTGTGCAACACGGATATAAAATTAGCCAAGTCGGTATAAGCGCCGCTGTTTTTAGTGACGTTAATTCCAGAAAAGTAAACACCATTTACCTAGTAATCATATAGTATAATCTATGAATATTCATTAAAACTGTTACAATCAAACCAGAAATGATTTAAACGGTGAAAATGTATGGAATCAAGGTAGAGAATGGTTTTCATTATTTAGATAAAGATAGATAGAGAAAAAAACCTGTACTGTTCAAACCATTAACACATTTTCCAGAATCTGAGCTCGATTCTTATCGATGTGATTATATCAGTTATTCTATTACTGCTATCTAGTATTGTGGGAGATATCAGCAGTAATACTGTTAATAAGCAGAATACTACTGTCATCAGCAACAGCAGTACGAATGTGTCTGGTCTCAGCAGTAGACACAATCCAGATTGAATTAATGTCTAGAATCTCAAAGACAGCAAATAAATCAAACTTACAGGCAGCATGATAGAAAGTTATTGGTTCCATTACTTTTGATTTATATGTTCTCAAAATATGTTGAAAATGATGGATAACTCATCTTTCTCATTACGAGAAATGGGTATGGCAGTATCACACAGTTAGTACCGTCATGACTGCAACTGTTAGCAGTTACAGTCGTATTACTGTCAGTACTGTTAGCTGTTGTTACCGTCGTATTACTGTCAGAACTGTTAGCAGTTACAGCCGTATAACTGTCAGTACTGTTAGCAGTATCAGTCGTATTACTGTCAGTACTGTTAGCAGTTACATCCGTATTACTGTTAGCAATTACAGCTGTATTACTGTCATTACTGTTAGCAGTAACAGTCGTATTACTGTTAGCAATTACAGTCGTATTATTGTCAGTACTGTTAGCAGTTACAGCCATATTACTGTTAGCAATTACAGCTGTATTACTGTCAGTACTGTTAGCAGTTACAGTCGTATTACTGTCAGTACTGTTAGCAGTTACAGTCGTATTACTGTCAGTACTGTTAGCAGTTACAGTCGTATTACTCTCAGTACTGTTTGCAGTTGCAGTCGTATTACTGTCAGTACTGTTATCAGTTACAGTCGTATTACTGTCAGTACTGTCAACAGTTACAGTCGTATAATTGTCAGTACTGTTAACAGTTCCAGTCTTATAATTGTCAGTACTGTTAACAGTTACAGCCGTATTACTGTTAGTTCGGTTAACAGTTATAGTCGTGTAACAGTCGTATTACTGTCAGTACTGTTAGTAGTTAAATCAGTAATACTGCTACTGTTATTACTGCTACTACTGCCAACTTCACATCGACATCGAATCTCTTATTTGCCTGCTTTTAGGATCTTGATAAATTTATTCTGAACCCAAACCAGTTAATGGGGAATCCTTTATAACATTTTATGGTCCCAGCTATTTTTGGACTTAATGGAAGCAATTGGCACAGCAGTGCTATATATCATCTTCAAAAACAACCAAAATCTCTGATGGGCAAAATACCATGTTTACAACAAACGCGAAATTATCTTAATTAAGACAATGCAACAACTATTAACAATTCCAATTGTTCTCTTAAGATCTATAAAACAAGCTACGAAACAATTCATATATTGTTCGCAATAACGCAGTCAATTGCTATCTCGAAAAAAAATCTGCTGGAAAGATAAAGTAATCATATCACTTAATATTAAGTTACTTGCCAACGGTGCAAATTATTGGCACTTCTAGATATGTCAGATGCACGTAAACATCTGATGTATCCTGGTTTGCACTTGATTCCTGGAAATCAGGAGACGTGATATTTATATTGTATTTTTTTGTTCTCTTTAAAATGAAACAGTTCTGTGCTGATAAAGTGTTAGATTTATTTTTTTGTTTGCCGTAATATTTTTTATGACATTGATTTATTTAAATTCGTATCATTTTGCTGTTTGAACGGTTTTTGTATGAATATAAACTTAATTTTCAAACATTCTGGTTTCACAAGCAAACGGAACATTCACCAACATACAGGAGATTGTCACGAGTTCTTTCCTTTTCTCTGTCTGTAGAATATGTAAATATACTATAGAAGAAATAAAGGGAGATACTTCTAGAATATATAAAGGGAGAGAACTCGTGACAATCTCCTGTGGATCAATATACCAATTTTCTAGTTTAGTTTAATCGATTCCAATGTTGTCGCTCCGCCCCTTCTTAGTCAATAAGATTTTACTTAAAATCTACTAACTATTACTTAATCATCATAATTGAGCGCCGATGTACAATTTCCAACCTCTTCAATAAGTGACGTCATTTCAAGAAAACGTCACATGATATGTCACCATGTACTGACAGTAAGCAATATTTGATCCATATGGCAATATGAAAACAAAGTGATCATATGGAGTTAATATTGTTTCCGGCTTGTACATAATGACATCATATGTGACGTTTTCTTGAAATGACGTCACTTACGAAAGTGGTTGGAAATCCCATAGCAGCGCTTAATTATGGTCTTATATAGGAACCAATAAACACGTTTCATTATAAAACAACAACACATAGTGTATTGTGTGTTATTGCCCTGCCCGGGTAGCTCAGTCGGTAGTACACTGGGCTGCCATTCTGGATATGGTATGTTTGAATCCAGAAAGTGTGTCTGGTCTCCATGGCAACCTAGCAAATTGACTGAAGATGATACTCCAAAAGTCATTTCTCTTTACCTATACACATATTACATTTTATAAATACTTCTTTACATTATTACACTATTGATACTTGCGCAGTTGTTACGATAATGTAGTAATGCTTGATAACACATTCTTTCCTTTAATTATATATACGTATTTATGAGTATTATTATTTCATACACCTGTTTGTTCTCTATCGCATGTATGTTTTATTGCATATTTCTTCACCTGTAAAATTATATGTTTGAATATGTGTTATAGTGTTCCTTCTCCGTCTCATAGATGTATGTTTGTATATGTGTTATAGTGTTCCTTCTCCGTCTCATAGATGTATGTTTGTATATGTGTTATAGTGTTCCTTCTCCGTCTCATAGATGTATGTTTGTATATGTGTTATAGTGTTCCTTCTCCGTCTCATAGATATATGTTTGTATATGTGTTATAGTGTTCCTTCTCCGTCTCATAGATGTATGTTTGTATATGTGTTATAGTGTTCCTTCTCCGTCTCATAGATGTATGTTTGTATATGTGTTATAGTATTTCTTCTCCGTCTCATAGATGTATGTTTGTATATGTGTTATAGTGTTCCTTCTCCGTCTCATAGATGTATGTTTGTATATGTGTTATAGTGTTCCTTCTCCGTCTCATAGATGTATGTTTGTATATGTGTTATAGTGTTTCTTCTCCGTCTCATAGCTATATGTTTGTATATGTGTTATAGTGTTCCTTCTCCGTCTCATAGTTTATATGTGTTATAGTGTTCCTTCTCCGTCTCATAGATGTATGTTTGTATATGTGTTATAGTGT
Source organism: Mactromeris polynyma (assembly GCA_032209605.1). Lineage (NCBI taxonomy): Eukaryota > Metazoa > Mollusca > Bivalvia > Venerida > Mactridae > Mactromeris > Mactromeris polynyma. Next base: position 3,239,012 of record JASFXZ010000029.1, read on the forward strand.
TCCTTCTCCGTCTCATAGCTATATGTTTGTATATGTGTTATAGTGTTCCTTCTCCGTCTCATAGTTTATATGTGTTATAGTGTTCCTTCTCCGTCTCATAGATATATGTTTGTATATATGTACATATGTGTTTGTCCTCATGGGCCATATGGCTTACTGGACTTAAAATGAAATAAACTTTATGATTCATGAGGTGAGCAGCTGATGACAGTTGTTTGTGGAAGAAACGTGTCATTAATGGTTGGTATCTTTACGAACACAAGTTGGTTCCGTTGGCCGACGTACGTAACTGAAATTCCGTGAAAAAATCATTATACAAGTAGTATGTCTTATGAAACACCTCAGGGTTATGTATATAAGTTCCAAAAAATCCCCGCATGGTGTACTGTGTCTTATTATAGTCCTTAGGATTGTGCATATGTATATAATTTAAAAGTTAAGTACAGTCGGACCTCGTTTATTCGACAACCTTTTATCCGAATACTTGGTACCATCCGCAATAAATATCTAGGCACGATGTATCTTCTTATGGACGTCAAATTGAAATGGGTTATTCGAAACCATGTTTTATTCGAAATAAAATTTCGGAACCGATGAATGCGAATGAGCAAGGTTTGATTGTATTGAAAGTTGACGATGACTTTAATGAAGGATTACTGCAGACAAGAGAATCATCTGTAGGGAAACTAGATTCGCCTTCCGTAGGAACTCTTCATTTTTATGTTTGTCTGGAAGAAAAGAGCTCAAGAAGTTTCAAGGTCGGTAATCACATTTTTTTTTATTTTCAGAGGAAAGTTTGGTGAAGTAAAGCAATGCAAAGAACGTAAGACAGGAAGAGATCTTGCTGCCAAGTTTATAGAGATCCATGGTCCACAGGATCGGTATGACGTTCTGAATGAAATTGATATGATGAAATGTCTCCAACATCCTCGATTGTTGCAACTTTACGATGTATTCACAAAACGGAATCATTTCTGCCTTGTCCTTGAACTGTAAGTATACTGAACACATTTGCTGATCTTGCATAATTTCCAAAAGCTGATTAATAATGAGCTTAACAGATATTGATATCAGAATTATGTTATAAATAAAATGCTATTGACGCTGGTCTACTATCAAACTGCATGTAAAACCCTTTTTGGACACTTTTTTCGTTTTGTTTTATCCAGAGTATTGGGTGGAGAGTTATTTGAACGAGTGATAAATGATGATTTCATACTGACAGAGAAAGCTTGTATCATGTTTATGAGACAGATTTGTGAAGGCATTGAATTTATGCACAATAATAGCATACTTCATTTAGACTTAAAGGTAAGCCCGATATTTTTTAATTTTGTATGTTTAAATGTTTTGCCGAAAACTTACTGCTTCGACTGTGGAATAATTTGAATACCAGTTAATATCAATTTGTAACATATACTGTGCAATGGAAGCACACGAGCGTGTGCCAATCTTGTACATCGTCCGTCACAAACCCCTGTAAATTTTAAGGCACACGCGAAGCCATTTTGCATATAGCTTTGCCTGGTATATTGCTCTAAAATCTTATGACAACAAATGCATCTTGTTTCTTTAGTGTTTATGAATGTAATATATAAGGCTGACTACTAATATTGTAAATATATATCGTATGTATCATCAGTATAGAAAGCAGTTTTTTGGATTGTGTAAGAAACTATTCCGATTGCAATATTTGGTGGCGTGTTGTGAATAAAGGGAAGTAACTTAACTAACTTAACTTTAGAAACTAAGCGAATTGTCTCCCTTTCATATATCTTACAACTTGGAATTGGTTCTTTTTTCAGCCCGAGAATATTCTTTGCCTTACCAGAGAAGGAAACAGAATAAAAATAATAGACTTTGGTTTGGCAAGACGGTATCATCCGGAGCACGATCTTCGTATATTGTTTGGTACACCGGAATTTATGGCTCCGGAACAAGCCAACTTTGAGACGATATTTCCTTCGACCGATATGTGGAGTGTAGGAATTATATGTTATATTCTGTGAGTTTTAACAATGCTATATGCAGTAAATCTTCATTTAAAGACCTACTTAAAATTGAAACCACCTCATACGACCATTTTTTCATGATCAAGCCCCGAGTTCTCGATGCATCTCAATCTGAGCTAAATCTTAGCTCAACCATTGCCTCAAATTGTTGAGATTTTTCTCATCTGAGACCAGACTCAAAATCGATATTACAAAACAAAAATGTTTTCAAAAGATCCAAATTGAGATTTTATCAAACTCAGGCTCTGATTTGAGTAAAATCTCATATTGAGATGAGATTTCTATTTGAGAAGTTTTGAGAGATCGGGTCCCGGTTTTCACTCGATTTTAATTCCATATTTTAACTCGATACTACTGATAAGACTAGTTCACAGCTAAGACTAAATTTCCCCAGGGACAATGGTAGTCTTTTTATTGAGGCTTCACTGGATATTCTGTCAGAAATGTATTTTTTTTTTCAAATTAATATTTGAATTTCTCGCGATATGCTGATCTAGAGATATTATGGAAATATGGTGATTTATACTTCATGTCACGTGACTCCATTATCTGTGAGAGCAAACTTTTCCCAGGGAATTGACAACATTAGAATGACATCCTTGTGCGCTCATAAATAGTCAAACTATGTTAACATTCAAGTTGATCGACCAACATACGATTGCTCAATTATTCTGTCATTTTCTGTGTAATTAGCATAACATCGGCTCTGGAAATAACCTAAGTGTTCAAATGATCATTTTTCAGATCGAACTATTTCTTTATTCCTCTTTTAGGTTGTCAGGTCTCTCGCCTTTTCTCGGAGACAGCGAGAACGAGACAATAGCAAATATAACGGACGCTAAATGGGACTTCAAAGCTGAAGAGTTTGAGAGTATCTCAGTGGAAGCCAAAGACTTCATATCAAAACTAATACACAAAGATCACACGTAAGTAAAAACAAACTTAAGTTATCATAGAAATATGCAAAATCCTCACGACGCTTATCTCCCCTTGCTGTACATAATATAAGTAGATATTTCCCACATCTACAATATTTACCTCCCTTGTTCTTAATCATCAGCCATTTTGATAGGCACAACTGATAAGCTCTTATAGAAGAAATTCCCAAGTGTGTGATACTTGAGAAATACCAACTTGAAGAGAATTTGCATGTGACAACCACTTTTTCTTCAACTTTCTGAGCCAACTGCCCACATGAGCATAATGAATAAGTTATTTATATACATATGATTTGATTTTATCATCGATTACCTGATATTCCCTATAATGTTTAAGGAAAATATGCCAATCAATATTGATAAAAATTCAATTGATAAATATCAGAACACTATTGCAGAGGTCTCTGTACTCAGTAAATTGAGACCACAGTGTTGGACATACATGTATATCAAATTACAGACATTAGCTGGATTTATGGTGCTTATAAACTATAGGGAAACCTAATATTCCAAGAAAACAGCAATATTAATTTGATATTTATGTTCATTTTTTTCTCATAAAATTTCACGTCGATTAAAACATTATGACAAAGCATTTCAAGTTACCCTGGTCTATCTGTATATAACGACTTTTTCGGGTTAATCCCTCTATTTGTATTTGTTTATTGGTAAAGAAATATCGGCCAAAATATGTTCTCTCTCTTCATATAACTCACTCTGAAGGAGGCCTTGTATCGACATTCTATTGATGTTTGGATAATTGATTCAAAAGTACGATTTCTGCTAAACTGAATTCGTTGCTTGGTTATGACATTTAATGACTCATACATATACATTCAACTCTCATCACACTGACATTCGTTATAACGGAATATTCGGAATATGCGTAAAACGACACAAATCTGGATCGAATCTGCTCATTTTGTATCGTTGATCGAATTCGATATAATGACGTTACTCAATACAACGACATACATCAAGGGAACAAACGTGGTCGTTATAACGTGTGTTCCCTGAATGTATGTCGTTGTATTGAGTGAATGAGCAGATTCGTTCCCACCAGATTTGTGTCGTTAAACGCATATACCGAATATTCCATCCTAACCCTAACCCTAATTCCAGTGTAATGAGAATTGACTGTACATGTTTTGTCGTAGAACAGCTCAGTTATATCATTTGTCCACCTCGGGTTAAATCAGTCGATAGAGCACTCAACTTACACATTTTAGGTGGTAGAATCGAACTCCGGGTGTTGCGTATGTTCTTCGTCATAATTGGTTTGCCGAAATGTCCAAAGTCATTTGTCCTCGATTATTGATCATGATTCTTTATCATTGTTTCATGTAAGGAAGTTATATAACTATATCTAGTATACTAATTCCGATTGATTACCCAGGAGCACTGGTTAGGTTAACTGACTGTCTTGTATAACTGAAATACTGTTGACAAACGGCGGAATCTCCCACACAACCAAATCTTTGACAAATCTTGTTATGTCATCATTTCACATAATGCTTATATAGTTGAACATTTGTATTGATGGATGGGACAAGATTGTCTAAGGCCTTATGTTTGGTTATGTCTGGGCTGTTATCATGTAATCAGTAGACGACACTAAAATTACATTGAATCAGAGAGCTATTCGAACAAATGGCAAATTTAATCTTGTTGCGTTATTAGGATAGTTTCGGTTTTAGGGGAATTTGTAATATAATCTTAAAAGAGTCTAGATGTTCAGGATTACAAAACTTCCGAGTGTGTCTCACAAAAGTGCTTTATGAATACAATTAAAGTTTCACTGTTACAAAGTACAGTGCAACCTCTCATGAACAGTCCCCTCTGAGCAACAACCTCTCATGAACAGTCCCCTCTAGAGCAACATCCTCTCATGAACAGTCCCCTCTAGAGCAACATCCTCGCATGAACAGTCCCCTCTAGAGCAACATCCTCTCATGAACAGTCCCCTCTAGAGCAACATCCTCTCATGAACAGTCCCCTCTAGAGCAACATCCTCTCATCAAAAGTCCCCTCTAGAGCAACATCCTCTCATGAACAGTCCCCTCTAGAGCAACATCCTCTCATGAACAGTCCCCTCTAGAGCTAAATCCTCTCATGAACAGTCCCCTCTAGAGCAACATCCTCTCATGAACAGTCCCCTCTAGAGCAACATCCTCTCATGAACAGTACCCTCTAGAGCAACATCCTCTCATGAACAGTACCCTCTAGAGCAACAATCTCTCATGAACAGTACCCTCTAGAGCAACATCCTCTCATGAACAGTCCCCTCTAGAGCAACATCCTCTCGTGAACAGTCCCCTCTAGAGCAACATCCTCTCATGAATAGTACCCTCTAGAGCAACATTCTCTCATGAACAGTACCCTCTAGAGCAACAACCTCTCATGAACAGTCCCCCCTAGAGCAACAACCTCTCATGAACAGTCCCCCCTAGAGCAACATCCTCTCATGAACAGTCCCCTCTAGAGCAACATCCTCTCATGAACAGTCCCCTCTAGAGCAACATCCTCTCATGAACAGTCCCCTCTAGAGCAACATCCTCTCATGAACAGTCCCCTCTAGAGCAACATCCTCTCATGAACAGTCCCCTCTAGAGCAACATCCTCTCATGAACAGTCCCCTCTAGAGCAACAACCTCTCATGAACAGTCCCCTCTAGAGCAACATCCTCTCATGAACAGTCCCCTCTAGAGCAACAAACTCTCATGAACAGTCCCCTCTAGAGCACCAACCTCTCATGAACAGTCCCCTCTAGAGCAACATCCTCTCATGAACAGTCCCCTCTAGAGCAACATCCTCTCATGAACAGTCCCCTCTAGAGCAACAAACTCTCATGAACAGTCCCCTCTAGAGCAACAAACTCTCATGAACAGTCCCCTCTAGAGCACCAACCTCTCATGAACAGTCCCCTCTAGAGCAACATCCTCTCATGAACAGTCCCCTCTAGAGCAACATCCTCTCATGAACAGTCCCCTCTAGAGCAACATCCTCTCATGAACAGTCCCCCCTAGAGCAACAACCTCTCATGAACAGTCCCCCCTAGAGCAACAACCTCTCATGAACAGTCCCCTCTAGAGCAACATCCTCTCATGAACAGTCCCCTCTAGAGCAACATCCTCTCATGAACAGTCCCCTCTGAGCAACATCCTCTCATGAACAGTCCCCTCTAGAGCAACATCCTCTCATGAACAGTCTCCTCTAGAGCAACATCCTCTCATGAACAGTCCCCTCTAGAGCAACATCCTCTCATGAACAGTCTCCTCTAGAGCAACATCCTCTCATGAACAGTCCCCTCTAGAGCAACATCCTCTCATGAACAGTCTCCTCTAGAGCAACATCCTCTCATGAACAGTCCCTTCTAGAGCAACATCCTCTCATGAACAGTCTCCTCTAGAGCAACATCCTCTCATGAACAGTCCCCTCTAGAGCAACATCCTCTCATGAACAGTCTCCTCTAGAGCAACATCCTCTCATGAACAGTCCCCTCTAGAGCAACAACCTCTCATGAACAGTCCCCTCTAGAGCAACAAACTCTCATGAACAGTCCCCTCTAGAGCAACATCCTCTCATGAACAGTCCCCTCTAGAGCAACATCCTCTCATGAACAGTCCCCCCTAGAGCAACAACCTCTCATGAACAGTCCCCCCTAGAGCAACAACCTCTCATGAACAGTCCCCTCTAGAGCAACATCCTCTCATGAACAGTCCCCTCTAGAGCAACATCCTCTCATGAACAGTCCCCTCTGAGCAACATCCTCTCATGAACAGTCCCCTCTAGAGCAACATCCTCTCATGAACAGTCTCCTCTAGAGCAACATCCTCTCATGAACAGTCCCCTCTAGAGCAACATCCTCTCATGAACAGTCTCCTCTAGAGCAACATCCTCTCATGAACAGTCCCCTCTAGAGCAACATCCTCTCATGAACAGTCTCCTCTAGAGCAACATCCTCTCATGAACAGTCCCCTCTAGAGCAACATCCTCTCATGAACAGTCTCCTCTAGAGCAACATCCTCTCATGAACAGTCCCCTCTAGAGCAACATCCTCTCATGAACAGTCTCCTCTAGAGCAACATCCTCTCATGAACAGTCCCCTCTAGAGCAACAACCTCTCATGAACAGTCCCCTCTAGAGCAACAAACTCTCATGAACAGTCCCCTCTAGAGCACCAACCTCTCATGAACAGTCCCCTCTAGAGCAACATCCTCTCATGAACAGTCCCCTCTAGAGCAACATCCTCTCATGAACAGTCCCCTCTAGAGCAACATCCTCTCATGAACAGTCCCCCTAGAGCAACAACCTCTCATGAACAGTCCCCCCTAGAGCAACAACCTCTCATGAACAGTCCCCTCTAGAGCAACATCCTCTCATGAACAGTCCCCTCTAGAGCAACATCCTCTCATGAACAGTCCCCTCTAGAGCAACATCCTCTCATGAACAGTCCCCTCTAGAGCAACATCCTCTCATGAACAGTCCCCTCTAGAGCAACATCCTCTCATGAACAGTCCCCCCTAGAGCAACAACCTCTCATGAACAGTCCCCTCTAGAGCAACATCCTCTCATGAACAGTCCCCTCTAGAGCAACATCCTCTCATGAACAGTCCCCTCTGAGCAACATCCTCTCATGAACAGTCCCCTCTAGAGCAACATCCTCTCAACAACAGCAGACATTTGTAGCTCCATAAGGGTCATGCTCTGGATGAGTTGCATTATGTGAAACAGAACCCACAAAATCGCAGACATTTGTGGATGTGCATATACATATAGATAGTTCCCACATTTACAATATTTACCTCCCTCGTTTATAGGAAATATAATGTAAACGATGATAAACTAATCAGATATTTAATAAATTTCATCTATTAATTATGCTCATGTAGGCAGTTGGCTCAGTAAGTTGAAGAAAAAGTGGTTGTCACATGCAAATTCACTTGTTATTTTCTCAATTATCCCATATTTGAAATTACTCCTGATAGGGCTTATCAGTTTGGCTTATCAAAATGACTGGTGATTAAGAACAAGGGAGGTAAATATTGTAGATATGGGAATATTTTGTGATATTTTATTAGCACAAGACATCAATATTAAGCAGTCTCGCTTTGTTTATGTTATAGTGGGTTCAATGACACATGATGTCGTTCAGTATCTATCAAAAATGGCCCCATTGGAAAATGACATGAACATTTTACTCTGGATATGTTTCGGATTACAATTTAAGAAAATTGCGAAAATTTGATAAAATGTTGCCATGACAACGAAACGAATATCTGGATGAAATTGCAAAAATGTAATCATATCATGAGAAGACCATACATTCAATTCCTCCTTTGTTATATTATGCTATATTTTATAAGAGCCACATGGTACAACAATTTTCTGTGGTTGTCATGGTAACTAACTGAACAATCAGGTATTGTAAATAAGTTGTTAGATATTTGAGGTATAATTCAACAAATATTGTAAAGCAAAGATTGATTTCATGTAAATACATTAATATTTTGTAATAAGTTCTGCTTTTATTCAATTGACGTATTTTCGTTTCCATGGATACAATGCCATTCTTCGTTTTTAGGCATTTCGTAGTTTGAATTGCTGTATTCATTGTTTTAACACACCAGACAAAATAAAGTCATTTTTAGAGTACAGTTAAACATCACTTAAATACCATTATGATATTAATAACAAGACCACCTCAATATTAAGAAAAGAGAGAGAATACGTAACTACCGGGAAACACAATTTTCAAGTCCATTTCAATGTTTTGTTCTTTATTCAACATCAATAGTAAGACCATCTCAATATTAAGACCTCATTCGAAGGGTCACAGGGGTGGTCTTATTATCGAGGTTTTACTGTATTATTGTCACGAAAATATAGTCAAGTAGAACCGAAACTCGCTTTCCCAGTACACTATTCTTCTAAATGCCAACATATTTATGAGAGTTTCCTGCAAAAGACTATTGCATGTCAGGTCAAATTCATGTATGGTACAAACTTGGTTATTTGCATACATATTAATACCAAAGTGTCCCTGAGGGGAATATGTCTCATGCTACAGTCACATTTAAAATTGTTTTTGGATATTTTTGTATATAGAAAAGCGCCCAGTGGATCATGATCGCGTTTTTCTTCTATTTCAGTGAACGAATGAAGGCAACTGAATGCTTGGAACACAAATGGCTTAGGGTAAGCTGAATATTAATACTTGTTAAAAAAACTCTCTTTTGATATTCTGATCACCCCATCTGGTATACTGAGAATTTGCACAAATGTTTTATAAAAACATCGTGATCACGTAGCGTTACTCTGACTTACTTTTAAGAATTAAATTAATTGTGATCACAAATATAATTGTTCACAATGAGTGTTCACATATATACGGTCGGACCTCGTTTATTCGAATTTTTCCATCGACCGAAATTTTATTTCGAATAATATATGGTTTTGACTAACCAATTTCAATTCGACGTGCATAAGAAGATACATCGGGACCTGATATTTATTTCGGATGATACCAAGTATTTGGATAGAAGGTCGTTAAATAAACGGGGTCCGACTGTACTCGTATTTATCACTGCCAGCTGGTTTATAAACATGTACTCAGGTCTAACTCAGGGGATTGTGAAGTTCGCGTCTCAATCTTGCCTGAGGTTAGATTCGAACGCACTACCTTCAGATCAGGAATCTGGTGATCGAACCCCTAGACAACTATGCCTCCCTTTGTTGTATATAATTTATTTAAAAAAATTGTTTTTATTTAACAGCAAAAAACATTTGGAATCAAATGTTTGGATAAAATGTATTTTTCTGTCATAATTAGAACGGGTTCCTGTTAGATAATGAAGAAATACAAGCATCGTGGATTACTACCCCTATCCCTCCTTTAATAATCCTTGACCTCAGACATACATTTTTGTCTTTTTCAGCGATCTGCCAAACGTGAACGCATTCCGACTCGATCACTGTCAACCAAACGCTTGAAAAAGTTCGTTTACAGACGAAAGTGGCAGAAGGCAGTGAACGCTATGTTAGCATTGAAAAGAATGGGCGTTAAATTATAGAGCAGGACATCTATTAGACAGTTGGCGTTAAATTATGCTACTCAGATTGAGAAAAGGTCGTCTGTTTCGAAATTTACGTCTCAGAGTATTTATTACATGTATTTGTATGACGGCTCGAGACATGAAACAGCCTTTGTCTATATTTGGAGGGATGAAAGCGAGACAACTCTGTCTGAAGCGCGTTTTAGAGGTAGGGGAAGTAAGCGAGAAAAGTTAGATAAGGTAAACATGAAGGTGTCTAAAAAACGCTTGAACGCCTCGCTAGAAACAAAATGGCGTCCACCAGACCAGACGACATTGTTCCGTATGGATGCATTTTGTTTAGCAAAGCAAGCATTGTCAGATCACGCTCCCTACCCGGTAAAGATAGGGACTACTTTTCGTTCCGTTTAGGAAACGGCACCGCTACTTTCCCTACGTACGTAGCGCTAGGTAGAATTCTATTTTTCCTACCTCTAAAATACGCGCCTCTGCTTCTTAATTTATATTTAAATAGACTAGTTTCGCTTTCACCCCACGAATTGATGCACAGTGTTATTGTCTTTAATATGTTTTCCGTTCTTGAAGGTCATTTTTGGTTTCTATTTTTATCGATCCACAGTTTTTCAAGTATTAAATTTGGATTACAGAGTCGATACTGGGCAATAGATGAGAAACAAAAGTGTTTACGCATTGAGAACAACGTTTATGCATATTAATTGATAACGTATCCTACAAAAATGGTGACCATGACCTTTGTAAATGCCAAATGATAATTTATAATTTACGTACTCGGATTTCAATGATAACACGTGGTACATTTAATTGAGTGTGTACTTCTGTTATCGGACAATAACAGCGCACCGGGATGATATTGTCATAGTGGTGTCAACATCCTGAGGTCTCCAGATGGTGTTGAATGACATGTCTGGTCAATATCGAAAAGAATATTTGAGCGTTGCTATGGGATTTACAACCTCTTCTGTAGTGACGTCATTTCAAGAAAACGCAACATGTGATGTCACTATTTGCAAGCAGGAAAAATATTTGCTCCCTATAGTCACTTCGTTTTCATATGACCATATGACGTTTTGTGGAAATGACGTCACTTGAAGAAGATGTTAGAAATCGTACAGCGGAGCACATTTTGTCTGCACAAGACGTAAACAATGAGATTCGGGTTGTACAAAAATATAACGACTTTACAAATGTTCAGCCTGTATTTCATTGTATTAGGTTGATATTTGTTAAAAATGGTCATATGTATTTGGTGATGTGTGTCTCCGAAACTTATGTATACTGTTATTCCCAAACGTATCCTCAAATCGTAATTCCATTCCTCATTTGTTATTAAGCCCTCCGTGAGTTGAATGGTTCGTTTGGCAATCCCCTGCACCGACAGTCCCGGACGGTAGGTCATTTAATCCAGACTTACGTGTAGCGGCAATCGCAACATCGCGGCAATTTCCGTAACAGTTCGGTTGGTTAGTGTATGAATAAACCTACAAGCTCGGTACGTGATGCGGTTTTGCTATAAGACATCTGACCAGGGACACGCATCTCATCATTATCTAAATGTTTTGTGTGCCTCGTATTCCTAATGTTTATAAGATCTCTGTCATACTTTCCACAGAGACTACATACAAGTTCATTTCGGCAGCCATATTGGAACTACTTTCCCGCACATTACTTTCAATGTCTATTTTTAAAAAATAGCCGAGGTTTTCTGATTGGTGTTGCGGAAGGTTCACATTTCAATAACACACTGACCACCATAAGGCTATTCGGTTCGGAAATGAATTTTTGCAGGAATTGCTAAACAAACAATGGTGTTTGTATGGTACTTCGTATTTATCATATCATATTTATTAGTTCATCTAATATCAAGCTTCTGAAAACCGACCTTTCATAAAATAAATTAAGTTATCTCTCCCACCCTCTTTTCACAAATTACGAAATTCTCAACAAAAAGGGGATATAATTCTGAGGACAAAGTACTACAAGGGATATGTGTTACCCTATGCCAGATCTTAACATGAATGAAGTCGATACACGCTTTTATGTTTTATTAAAGAAGCAATTTCTGTTACCATGGCAACTATTTATAATTCAACAATCTCAAATAATTATTTTCTATGTTTGCAGAAACGTATAATTACACGTTATTATATCTGTCTGATCTAGGGTGACGTTTTCCCTTATTATTGTACTCCTCTCTGTTTTGTTTGTCTCCAAAACGGTTCATAGGATTGCCTTTGTCGCTTCCTCTGTGTATGTCATTAAAATTAATCACATATGGAACTCATTGACTGTTTAAAGATGTATCTGGCTCATCTGAACATAAAATCATTAATGTTTGAATTGGCTGTATCCAGTTTTTTTGTTACATTGGCTAAAATATCTCTAATAAGACTATTGCAATGTATAACCGATTGGAATTTTTTTTATCATATTACTAACACTCAAGACATGTTAAATAGCGTGATTGTTAAAAAATGGATTTAAAAAAAATAATTATGATGTACAAACATCTTTCTCCAACAAATATGGATTAATACATTATGAGTTCATTCTTTGTTAATGCATGTTTATTGATGTTTTAACTATAAGAAATATATTTTTCATGTTTGGATAGGTTAACAAATGAACAAAAGAAGAGCTTAGTATTACTGTAAACGACAAAAATGTAGCAATTGCATTCACCGTGTGTATTGAGCTATGGTAAGAATGCTGGATTGGTAGATATCTTGATGGTAATGTATGTTAAATCATATGTTTGTGTTATCCCATGTAAATATAAGTTGCCCAGAACTACTGTGTAATTTTGCATTCTGTGGATGCTGTGAGAATTGTAAATTAAACTTAATAAACGATTTGATATTTTCATTGTTTTTCGTTATTTTGTATATTGTCCAAGCTGGTAAGTTTACGTCGTTTGCACAGGAGCTTGTCCCGAGTGTTCTCCCTTTATCGATTCTAGAGTGATCTCCCTTTATAGCTGTTACAGTATATGTATGTGTAGTTATATACATAACTATAAAAGGGATAAAGGGGGAGAACTCATGACAACCTCCTGTGGTCGTTTGCGTGTTAGTTCATTTTGAATTGAATAACATACCAATGAACGCTTCAAGTTTGTGAGACAATCTCCCGTGTATTGGTTTGTTCATGATCGCACACGCATGATGAAACCAAAGATCAAAGAGTCACTATGTTCCTTCTTCCATACGTGATTTGTGCACTTCAATACATAAATGTTCCACGAAGATGATGCGCCGAACTTTCAGATGTGTGTTTCAATGTCAAGGTCGCCCTATAAACTTTAAGATTATAGCCAGAAGTTCGTGTCTGCTCGAATCTCTAGTATAATAATAATTCATCCATTGTACTTTATATATCTCGACTTTGGGCTATGGCGAAGTACTAGTGGAGAAACATACGATTTTGTGCAAAACTACTACTACTACTGTATTTAGCTGCATGTAAATTATATTGGATCATTTAACATAATTGTGCCAAATGAACATTATAAGCAATTTTCAAAGAACACGGAGAAAATGACCGTAATCTCAGTAATGAAACGATATGAAATAGCTGAAATACATGTAATTATGGATTTCATTACTCAATTGGGCAATTTATTTTCCGATGGATTGCGATGATTAATTTAATGTACTGCATCCTATTTGTTCACTAGACTCAGATTCAATATGGCGATGATTGGGATACAGCTAGCATTATATTGATAGAAGCTCGTAAATGAATCATACTTAAAAAAAATCAGCATAAAAAATTGTACTGATTTAATGTTACAAGAATTTGAAGCATTTGGAGCGATGATATGAAAAGCAAAGCGATTGAAACCAAGTCACATTTATTTTCTATGATGATGAATCTCGTGTGCTACAAAACTAATTTGTGTTCAGTGGGATTAAGCCATTATAAGCCAATATATAATACATACAGATTTATACCAAACATCCCTCCAAATGAAGAGCTTGTACCACCTGCCCCAAAGAACAACAGTTTAACTTCCGGTTTAACCTCATCAACCTTGAACGTGTACATCATAAATCCACATTGACCTGATCTTCTGTCACTCAATGTTATTTACAAACCCAGTGTTCTGTATTTTCACAAGTGAAACATTTCTGTATAACACGTCATCAAATAATGTGTGTTTCTCGTAACTTACTCTTAATTCAGCTGGTTTTTTGGCGCAGCTGTACTAACATGGTTTTGCTATTTGAGTTTCAGTGTTGTGTAAACCAATCAAATCTAACTTTAACCACCAAGGCAATTTCTATGCAACTGTGTAACATTTGTAACATAGACGCTGATTGGTTAACCTTTCGATAAAGGGTACGTTACCTTATCGAAATCCACTGAATTTAGGTGAATTTACCGAAATCCATTTTGGATCTGGAGTGACCAGCAATCGTAACATCTCGGCATTTTTTTTATGTTGCACAACAAATCTTAATCTTCAAATTGCGCCGACAATCTTTTTTCAAGATATTTCTTGTTTTCTCTCATTTACATCAATGATTGTCAACCAGAAAAGTTACAAAACATCGTTTGTCTGTTAGCTCCGTTGCAATAAGAATTGATCTGGTCTGTAGTGACTACTTCTTGTTGGAAGGCCGACAGATAATTGCAACAATTACGTATCATGGCAGTGAAACAGTTAAAAGAAGTAATAAAGACGAGCTTGATGTTTGCATGGAATGGGAAAACAAAGGCAATTAAATCACGTCTGTAAGTTCATGTATTGGATGTATGAATCATAATTTAGAGACGAATCCAAATGAAAGAGAGAGAATTAATTGCTACATGGAACGCCATATACATAAGACAATGCCTCTCCACACAGACTTCGGGAAAACAACCGTCCATAAAACATAAGGCAATTGAGGAGACGCAAGGGTAAATACGTAAGGGAACAGGGGCGCAAGGAATGGCATGGCCAACCATAAGGGATAACTAAGGAGAATCAAAGAGGACAAACTGGGGGATTTAATGGATGGAATACATCACCAGACAAGTCAAGACAGCTGGCAACACTAGCCTGAAAGTGGGGAGAAAACAACATGAACACTATATGAAGTGAAAGAATCGCACAGGGGAAAGGGAAACCCAACATTCATCTAAACACAAATAGAAATAATAAACATACAGCGAAGTACAGCCTTGGAACTGTCAGTAAAAATAATGTTTATTTAACAGCTAGCTTACCTCACACTGAAAAGGCTGGAAATAAAAATCTATGTGTTTTACTAAGATTTAAACATGGCTTGCGGGACAAGTGTGGTGATAGCGTTGAGACCAATGCGCCGCTATAATCAAGCGTTTGCAAAAAGTTTTAATATGGTGCATA
The DNA here is from genome assembly GCA_032209605.1 of Mactromeris polynyma. Lineage (NCBI taxonomy): Eukaryota > Metazoa > Mollusca > Bivalvia > Venerida > Mactridae > Mactromeris > Mactromeris polynyma. The sequence continues at coordinate 3,254,391 of JASFXZ010000029.1, forward strand.
CCTATATAAAATATAATTATTCAATCGAAAATTTGTGCTGGGTGATCTCAGTTTATGTAATGTTTACACCAGACCTCTAAGCTTTACTTCCGAATTGCCGATGGGCTTTTTCTCTAAAGGTATCTTCTTGCACGATATCACAGGAAACTCGATATTCAAAATAATCACATCAACAGGCGGACTGTCAGATGGCGTTCCTTAAGGTTATACAGACTGTCTAAGAAATGTATTTGCTTGAATGTTTAGCCTTAAGCCTTTAGCACACAAGCACTTTATAATAGCCTTCGACTTTACTCATGTCATATAGACATATCTAATGGAATATATATATTCCTCATTTGACATATGTCAGTAGGTATTCCCTGTAATTTTGTCATAAATCGAATTGTTTTTCTTTAATAGAAGACATGCAGACATATTTATCTCTTCCAGATCATTTATCATTGAAATTAAATGACAATATACCTACATTTTTCACATTTGTCAAGACAGTTTATGCTACACAATCGCGTTTTATAGACTTGGTTTCTTCGCTATTTGAAAGGAGACATACACATACATTTTCGGGAACCGACATTAGCGTGTTTGGTTTTGCAATAGGTGTGAAATGGGTGGGGTATGACACATGGAAGTTCCACCATCAACAGCCCAGTGTGTTTGCTCTTTCTTGCTCTGTAACTTTAATAGTTCTGACTTCTTGTGTAGAAAGCAATGTTGCCGAGACGCAGAACTTTTGTTGTTGAATAGTTTGATTGGCAATGTTGTTTGTAGAAGCATGAATGTAAAATTAATTATCACTTAATCAGAATTAAAAAAGAACATTTGGTAACCAAGACAACAAAGGTACAACAACCAATACAAATGGTTTATTTCCTTTGTAACAACATTAACACCATGTAGTGGCTCCCGTCCATTTACAGTTGAAAGGTACATAGTCTTATTATTTGACAAAAGATCCTTAATCATAAATATGAGAAAATCGGTGGTAACTGCCTGCATACAGACGTACTCTTACAAGTATCATAGCCACAAATACAAGTGTCCGATACCGGTAATTTCTATCCTGACCTAAGCACCGAGTTAGCAATAGCATTGGAAGTACCTGTATCAAGTATCAGACTAGAGTTTTGCAGTTCCAGGAAACGTTTAAGGAACTTGAAAATCCAGTGTATTATCGTACGTCTGTATGAAGGTATTAAAGTGCCATTTTCTCAAAATTATAACACAGCATATTTTGAAACAATCTAACATTGTCCCAATCGATATGTTATGAATAGTTTTCACATAACAATGTTGAAACGAGTCTGTATCTATAAACAAACCACAAAGATTTGAATTGAGTCCTCGAAATGATAATTATTTTTATTATTTATGTGCTGAGGTCAATACACACAGTCGTAAGAGTCGTCAGAATATATATTAATCAAATCTATTGACATCACATATGTAAATTTCATTTGCTAGAATTAGAAAATTTCATTATGAGTAATTTCTGTCTCAGAGCATTAAGATTTATAGTGTCTTGTCTGTCTGTATATGGTCTCTTTGCAGCAATGAAGACGTATAAATGTTGCTTTTAATACATTTTCTATATTAATGTCCCTATTTGTCATTGTAATATTGAATCCTTTAACAAACACAACGTGCTTGAGACTGAAGCTTATGTCCACGAATCTAATAGTGATACATGAACTGTCTCACGCTGAAAAACGACAGAAAATGGCATTTTCATTCATTTTCGATTAGATATGACTTGATCATTCTTATTTACGAACTTTTTAGTACACCTCGGTCTGCAGTGAAAGCAATTAGAAACGTACTTAAATGTCCCTTTCCTCATGCGCAATTATTTCACTAGATATAGTGTTCATGTTATTTCCCTCCACCCCCCCCCCCCCTTTCGACGTATTGGTGCTATATCCGTGACTAGTTCCATCCATTAAAGCTTCCTTGTTTATCCTCCTAAATTCTCATTAGTTGCCCTTTGTGGTCGGCCAGGTCATTCATTACGATCCTGTTCCCTTGCGTATTTCTCCCAGCACCTCCTCAATGCCTGATGTTTTGTAGACTGATGTTTTCCCGGAGGTATGTGTGGGGAGGTATTGACTTGTGTATGTGGTGTTCCCTGAAGCAACTTATTCTCTCGTTTGACTGAAAGTTCACGATAGTAAACGGCACGAGTTCGCCAACATTTAAAACGCAGTAAATAAAAGACAACGGCCATTTAATTGTTTCTTCAAACGTAAACTATACATTTGTTACAAAGAAGGTAGTGAGTAATCATCGACTTGTGGAGTTATTGTCAAGTTTAAACCTGGAAAGAGACATGAACATTGATTGATACATAAACTCTAGATGCCTTTGTCAACCATGAATTGAAGCTAAATAAATAAAACAATACTTTCAGTAAACACATACATAATTCATCATATCCGACAACAATAGGTACTTTACAACAGCGACATCAGTATCAATATTTGTATTGACAACAACGTATGTTGTTCAACAATGAATTATGCGCATCATAGAAAAGACACATGCTCTTCGTAAAGAAAGCAAGCATTGTCTGGTTTTTCAACACTTTTTCAGTCATTTACGATGGCCATTTGACCTGACCAGTTTTCCTGCAATTTATGATCAAACAATACACGAATCTTAAGTGAAATTCGCGAATTTGAGTTACTAAGTAACATAATAAGTGGAAAACTAGAAAAGATTCGTGTTACCACTTAAATCTAGTGTAATACATCATAAGAAGGTAAGAGGTGGCAGTTCTGGGCACTATCAAGCCTGTTTCTAGTTGTATGATATTTATCTTACCGAAAATTTATCACGAATATTAACTAGATAGCTGGATAATTATCGTAATAATTAAGTGGTTAACACGAATTAATACGCGAACGCTATCATACTAACTGGTGGCAGTAATATGCCACCATACAATATACAGTCGTTCTTGTATTTTTGTATCATATGTGTCAAATAAAGATAAAATTAATGCTCCTCGGAGAAAGTAGAAATCGATGATCACAATTCATGGTTCTGTCTTAAAGTAATGTTAAGCTATTTGTTTTGTTCATTTCTACCTGAATAAATATGAAAACATATATCATGCGCTTATAACATAAATAGATATGCAATATCAAAGAATACACTAATAATGTATTCATTCCACTTTATTTGTCGAACATAGTAACGAACATTATTTTAAAAAGGGAATTTGCACAAATTCCCTCTATTAGTACCCAAAATGAGCAAATTAGGGTTACAAATGTTAACCTAAATTTTACAAAAAGAAAAAAGAGGTTAACATATGTGACCCTCCAAAGGCAAAAATAACAAACAGAGGTTCAATTTTTCATCTTTTATTGCCTATTTAACATACATAATGAAAATTGTTTGCACGCGCAAACATTTTGACAAAATGTACTTGATTATACAAAATGCATACATTATAGAAACAAAATGTTTGCACGCGCAAACATTTTGACAAAATGTACTTGATTATACAAAATGCATACATTATAGAAAAAAAATGTTTGCGCGCGAAAACATTTTGAGAAAAGTCCTGTATTTTACTAATCAAATACATTAAAGAAACAAAATTGTTTGCACGTGCAAACATTTTGACAAAATGTACTTGATTATACAAAATGCATACATTATAGAAAAAAATGTTTGCGCGCGAAAACATTTTGAGAAAAGTCCTGTATTTTACAAATCGAATATACATTAAAGAAACAAAATTGTTTGCACGCGCAAACATTTTGACAAAATGTACTTGATTATACAAAATGCATACATTATAGAAACAAAATGTTTGCGAGCGAAAACATTTTGAGAAAATGTACTTGATTATACAAAATGCATACATTATAGAAAAAAAATGTTTGCGCGCGAAAACATTTTGAGAAAAGTCCTGTATTTTACAAATCGAATACTTTAAAGAAACAAAATTGTTTGCACGCGCAAACATTTTGACAAAATGTACTTGATTATACAAAATGCATACATTATAGAAAAAAAATGTTTGCGCGCGAAAACATTTTGAGAAAAGTCCTGTATTTTACAAATCGAATACTTTAAAGAAACAAAATTGTTTGCACGCGCAAACATTTTGACAAAATGTACTTGATTATACAAAATGCATACATTATAGAAAAAAAATGTTTGCGCGCGAAAACATTTTGAGAAAAGTCCTGTATTTTACAAATCGAATACTTTAAAGAAACAAAATTGTTTGCACGCGCAAACATTTTGACAAAATGTACTTGATTATACAAAATGCATACATTATAGAAAAAAAATGTTTGCGCGCGAAAACATTTTGACAAAATGTACTTGATTATACAAAATGCATACTTTATAGAAACAAAATGTTTGCGCGCGAAAACATTTTGAGAAAAGTCCTGTATTTTACAAATCGAATACATTAAAGAAACAAAATTGTTTGCACGCGCAAACATTTTGACAAAATGTACTTGATTATACAAAATGCATACATTATAGAAACAAAATGTACTTGATTATACAAAATGCATACTTTATAGAAACAAAATGTTTGCGCGCGAAAACATTTTGTGAAAAGTCCTGTATTTTACAAATCGTATACATATAAGAAACAAAATTGTTTGCACGCGCAAACATTTTGACAAACTTAACTTGATTATGCAAAATGCATACATTATAGAAAAAAAATGTTTGCGTGCGAAAACATTTTGAGAAAAGTCCTGTATTTTACAAATCGTATACATAAAAGAAACAAAATTGTTTGCACGCGCAAACATTTTTGACAAAATGTACTTGATTATACAAAATGCATACATTATAGAAACAAAATGTTTGCGCGTGAAAACATTTTGACAAAATGTACTTGATTATACAAAATGCATACATTATAGAAAAAAAATGTTTGCACGCGAAAACATTTTGAGAAAAGTCCTGTATTTTACAAATCATATACATAAAAACAACAAAATTGTTTGCACGCGCAAACATTTTGACAAAATGTACTTGATTATACAAAATGCATACATTATAGAAAAAAATGTTTGCGCGCGAAAACATTTTGAGAAAAGTCCTGTATTTTACAAATCATATACATAAAAACAACAAAATTGTTTGCGCGCGAAAAAATTTTGAGAAAAGTCCTGTATTTTACCAATCGAATACATTAAAGAAACAAAATTGTTTGCACGCGCAAACATTTTGACAAAATGTACTTGAATATACAAAATGCATACATTACAGAAAAAAAATGTTTGCGCGCGAAAACATTTTGAGAAAAGTCCTGTATTTTACAAATCATATACATAAAAACAACAAAATTGTTTGCACGCGCAAACATTTTGACAAAATGTACTTGATTATACAAAATGCATACATTATAGAAAAAAATGTTTGCGCGCGAAAACATTTTGAGAAAAGTCCTGTATTTTACCAATCGAATACATTTAAGAAACAAAATTGTTTGCACGCGCAAACATTTTGACAAAATGTACTTGAATATACAAAATGCATACATAACCGAAAAAAAATGTTTGCGCGCGAAAACATTTTGAGAAAAGTCCTGTATTTTACAAATTATATACATAAAACCAACAAAATTGTTTGCACGCGCAAACATTTTGACAAAATGTACTTGATTATACAAAATGCATACATTATAGAAAAAAAATGTTTGCGCGCGAAAACATTTTGACAAAATGTACTTGATTATACAAAATGCATACTTTATAGAAACAAAATGTTTGCGCGCGAAAACATTTTGTGAAAAGTCCTGTATTTTACAAATCGAATACATATAAGAAACAAAATTGTTTGCACGCGCAAACATTTTGACAAAATGTAATTGATTATACAAAATGCATACATTATAGAAAAAAAATGTTTGCGCGTGAAAACATTTTGAGAAAAGTCCTGTATTTTACAAATCGAATACATATAAGAAACAAAATTGTTTGCACGTGCAAACATTTTGACAAAATGTACTTGATTATACAAAATGCATACATTATAGAAAAAAAATGTTTGCGCGCGAAAACATTTTGAGATCAGTCCTGTATTTTACAAATCGAATACATATAAGAAACAAAATTGTTTGCACGTGCAAACATTTTGACAAAATGTACTTGATTATACAAAATGCATACATTATAGAAAAAAAATGTTTGCGCGCGAAAACATTTTGAGATCAGTCCTGTATTTTACTAATCAAATACATTAAAGAAACAAAATTGTACTTGATTATACAAAATGCATACATAAGACACAAAATGTTTGCAAGCGAAAACATTTTGAGTAAAGTTCTGTATTCTACAAATCGTATACATTATAGAAAAAAATTGTTTGCACGCGCAAACATTTTGACAAAAAGTACTTCTTTATACAAAATGGATACATAATAGAAAAAATTGGAAAAATGTTATGTATTTCAAACATTATGACAAAATTTACTTCATTGTACGTATTTTAATCATTTTGACAAAATGTACTTTATTATATGAAATGCATACATTATAGATATTGTTTTCACGTGAAAACCTTTTGAAAAAGTTCTGTATTTAACAAATTGTATACATAAAAAAAAATTCATCAAATGTACAAAATCTGTATGTTAAAATCCTTATGTGTTTGGATGTGAAAACATTTATCACATTCAAACATCATGTTAAAATGTAATTGTAAAAACTTTAACATAACATCTGCATTGCCCGCTCTGACTTCACCAATCTATAAGCCCCGATCATAAAAAAAACCTTAACATGTGAGGAAATTGGAAGCACATATACAAAATGCTCAGAAATTGCACTGCATTAAGATGGATTCAAGATCTAAACACATCATCAAATGTACAATAAAACTAAAATGTTTGCACACAAATTTTGTTAGAATGAATTCAATTCTACATACAATCAACAACATAATAAATTATGCAGTGCATATACACTCAACTATGGATGATCTTTTGATAACACAGCGTTACATTGTCAATCTTTACATTTCCAATCGGATATCGTCCACTTTCAACTTCTTCTTCACCCCATCATCTATGAAAACCACATGGTAGACTGAAAGTAAATGAAAACATTTATTAAGGGAAACAGAGGATGAGAAGATTCGCAATAGATAAAGAAAACAGTTATTGTTAAATGTATTAATATTGATCAGTTATAGAGCAGAGACTGATTTTCGATTGATTATGATAGTAACAATAACCTTGCCCCCAACAATCCCCACATTCGATCAAAATCAGTGCCTTCAGACTATGAGGTATACACTAAAAAAGCTATCTTTGAAGATAATAAATATCCACATGTAATGCATGTCACAGTTATGCAAGCTTCAAATAGTTGAATGGTTGTTAATTGGGTTTAACAGTGCACCAACACTGTATCAGTTATCATGGCACTTAAAAAATTTCAATAACTCCCTGAAAATTAATCCCATTGTTGCGCTAATAGTATGCACAACTATAGACTTTGAACTGATTAGTCTGTTAAGAATTGTTGATATTGGACAAAAAACATAAAAAATGCAAAGAAATTATAAAATAACAAGAGGGCCATTGGCCCTAAAGCGCTCACCTGACATAGCCTAGTGACCTAGTTTTTGACCCTAGATGACCCATTTTCTACCTTGACCTAGATTTTACAGAGGCACACAGTGTGACAATGTTTCATAAAATAATAAGTCAAAATTGTGACGTCTGAAGTGTAAACAAGGTTTCTCTTTGATAAAGCCTGGTGACCTAGTTTTTTACCCCAGATGACCAAGTTGCGAACATGGCCTAGATTTTACAAAGACACACATTGTGACCTAGTTTCATAAAGAATAGTTAAAAAATGTGACCTCTAGAGTGTAAACAAGGTTTTTCTCTGATAAAGTCTGGTGACCTAGTTTTAACCCCAGATGACCCAGTTGCAAACTTGACCTAGATATTGCCGCAACACACATTGTGACCTGGTTTTAATAAAATTAGCTAAAAAATGTGACATCTAGAGGGTTAACAAAGATTATCTTAGATTTGACCTAGTGACCTAGTTTTTGACCCAAGATGACCCGGTTGCGAACTTGGCCTAGATTTCACAGAGACACACATTGTGACAAGGTTTCAGGAACATCAGGCCAAAATTGCAACCTCTAGAGTGTTAACAAGTTTTTTCTTCTATTTGACCTAGTGACCTAGTTTTTGACCCCATATGACCCAGTAACGAACTTGGCCTAGATTTTATAGAGACAAACATTGTGACAAAGTTTCAAAAAGATTAAGTGAAAATTGCAACCTCTAGAGTGTTAACAAGTTTTTTCTTCTATTTGACCTAGTGACCTAGTTTTTGACCCCATATGACCAAGTTACGAACTTGGCCTAGATTTTATAGAGACAAACATTGTGACAAAGTTTCAAAAAGATTAAGTGAAAATTGCAACCTCTAGAGTGTTAACAAGTTTTTTCTTCTATTTGACCTAGTGACCTAGTTTTTGACCCCATATGACCCATTAACGAACTTGGCCTAGATTTTATAGAGACAAACATTGTGACAAAGTTTCAAAAAGATTAAGTGAAAATTGTGACTTCTAGAGTGTTAACAGTCCAATTGTTGACGACGGACGACGACGACGGACGACGGACGACGGACGACGACGACGGACGACGGACAACAGGGTGATCACAATAGCTCACCTTGAGCACTTCGTGCTCAGGTGAGCTAAAAACAAAGGGCAATAATTCAGTTAAAAAGTGTGTCAACAATTTGCACAACTAGGCTTGAGTACTGATGGGTCATGCAAAGTTTTGTTGAAATCCAAACAGAAATAAAACAAAAATAGCCCGGTCAAAATTCTTTGGAAAAAAAACATAGACCAACAACTGAATACTGATCTGACCATTTTCTGTGGATAATATGCACAACTGGTCTTGGTATTTTGTTGTATTCCTACTTATTATAACAGAGAAATAGGGCTGAACAATTTTGGCAGACAGACCGATAAATGACCAACAATGAATAGTTAGGTTGTGAAATGGATTTGTATTGCAGATATTATTTAAATACCTATTTCTGCCTTCTGCACCTTTGCTGGATAAAAGGTTCCATCATTCCATTTAGCCATTACACTAGTACCTTCCTTGATCTGAAAGACCAAAAAACTCTAATTAAGAAACTGGAGTGTAAACATAATGCAAAGTACACTGTTGAAAGGTTTAAGTAATAAAGACAAACTTGACAGTGTAAGAATAGTCATTTTTATTGTTAAAGGGCAATGATCAATGAAAAAATACTTTAACATCAGCAAAATCCTGCACATTAGCAGTGCTAACAATAAGAAGAAATACACTGTAGAAACTGTTAGACTGTGGAAATGAATATATTGGCTATCAAGCAACAGACGACTTTTAATGGATTACCCCATGAAATAAGTGAAAGGCAGTGTCAACAATCTTGACACATGGCCATTTTTACACCATCTGCATCACTGCATGTATATCAAATTTAGTTGATGTACTTTGAATATTTTGAACAGTGATTAGAGAAAAAATTTGAATAAGACTCTCCAAAACTCCGCCATGAGTAGCCCTCAAACATATGCCAACAGAGGTTAAACAATAGCTCTTTTTATTCATATAATAGTTTAAAAATCATGATTATAATTTCCTGTGCAAAGTTGTAATTTAATTTATTTTGAAAATCTTTAAATTAGTACATACCGTTGCCTCCTCACACAGCTTTCTTTTCTTACTGCCTTCATTTTCTCTCAGCTGCTTCAAGGTTGCATTTTCTTTCTCTAATTCCTCCACTTTCTGAAAATTTCAAATTCATAAATCATTCATCTGTGCATAACTTCACATAAGGTATACCTATAATTCAGTGATGAATGTACATGCAATCTGGGCCTGATTTGAAGCCAATTTTGACTGACTGTCAACCACCTCTTTTTTGACTTAAATTACACTTATTTACTGTATCCTTGGATACAATAATGTATTAATATTACCAAAACAATTTTGTATCCTCATACCTACTATTAACATTATGTTGATGATTTGCCTATATTCATCAGTGTGAAGTATTATGAATATGTGCAAGATGTTCTATAAATACAACTTAAATGGCTAGAAATGTAATATATATGCGGCAGAAGAAGTTACATACTGTAAAATCATTAATTTTCGTTTGGGATTTAATTTTGTGTTTTTCGTGGTTTATCTCAACCACGAAATCAAATCCCAGATGAAATATTGAATCATAATAAATGTATTAAGGGAAATGCAACATCCCCGAATTTATGTGCCCACGAAATAGCCTTTTTAATCAAAACCATTATGTCCCCACGAAATAGCTTTTTTTAACAAAACCACAACATTTCATCCCAACAAAAATAAATGATTTTACAGTATTCGGAGGAAAAGGTCGAGGACCAGCTAAATGTATGTAGGTAGTATTATGAAATTTCTTAACATACTTATTATAATATTAATCAAATTATTGATTTACAATTTTTATTAAAGACCAAATCATATTTGGGCATTAAATAATTCAAATTTAATTACATATAGAATGCATGCAATCCTTCATTTCAAATAGCTCAATTAACCTTTCTTGTATAGTGGTTTGACTTAAGTACATTCTGGTAAGTAGGATAAGACTATTTATTAGGCTATAAGATGCCTGAACGAATAGAACGTTTTTTACCAAATGTAAACATAATTATATCTTGAATATGTTAGTGCTAACCTTCAACAAATCATCGTACGACAATCTATCATCTATATTTTCAGAAAAACTATCATTTAGATGTTCTGCCGCTTGGTCGTCATGATCTTCTTGTTCATGTGCACCATCACTAACCATGCTTTCTTCCTCACTGATCTACAACAGAATAATCTTTATTAAAATTTAAGGGTCAATATGTTCATGACGCAGAACTTTCTACAATGGTCTTATTATAACACAATATATATAAATGTGGATATTACTTTCTAGGTTGTGACCAACAGGCAGATGGTCAAAGTGGTATTAATATGCTCTTCCTTCACAGAGAATAATAAAGGATCTATACATTATTAAAAGTATGTTCTTCTGCATTTTTTATATCTATTAGAGTATACACTTGTATTCACTCAACAGTCAACCTGTTATTTAAAGATTTTAAAAGATGCTGTTACATCACCTTTAAATTTATCGATTCTCAACACAAAAGTTATAAACAAACTTATCTGTTCTAAATTAATTACAAATAAATAGTATTAAATGTTTAAGTAGAAATATTTATGTTGACAATATGCTCTAATACATCAGTTTTTTGTGACAATTTACAGAGGATAAAATGACTAAGACTGAACAGTTATCAGCTGCTTTCCAATAGTAATGGCTGGTAACCTTAAATCATTACTGGGCTTATGCATTTTATTATTTTACAGTCAAGAAAAGAAAAGGCACAAAAGCAATAGTAACTTAAGAATCATACCTGCATGCTGTCATCTTGTATGTTTGTTGATTGTTGGTTTTTCTGTATCTTGGTACTGCAAAATAAGGTTGTAAATGCTTAGTAATGCACTATTCAAATTGTTAGCTGGTCATAAAGGAAACATTAAACCTAATATTCCTTTACCTCTGGAAAATCGCAAATGCAAACTAGAGCTGTCACAGCAACCATTTCAACAACCTAGTTGTTCAGCTGTTGTTCAAAAGTGAAAGAGGTCCTGGTTTAAATTCAAGGTTGTGTCATACCTTAGATCAAACAAAATGTTGGAATTTAAATAAAAACCAGGTTGTCGATGACCTTGACCCTGACCCCATTTTCAATCCCAAATCACAGAAGCTACCAACACAGCAAGTTTCATTAAGTTATTGAGCTTGAACTGTTTTTTCTCTTTATAGTAATGTGACCTTGACCCCACCCTCCTACTTTCAATCATAAGTGGCATCTTCAAACATTTTTCCTACACAGCATGTCTCATTATGATACCTCATTCCTAACTTGAGTTATCTAACTTAAAGCCATTGTGTGCGCACACTCTACATAAGAAGGGAAAAAAGGCTTCTTGTTGGTTAGCTCCTTACAATTACCATAAGTAAATGATAGTTAGTACGTTTGCCATGTTTAACTGCAAAACAATGAAAGCTTACACATGATTGTACTTTTAATAAAATCCTTTTGAATAGCATACACTTCACTGAACACTGTGGGATAACAAAATCCATAAAAACTAATATTTCTTGAGCAAACCTTCTTGTAAAGTGCTGATGACTAATGCTAGTAAGTAACTTAGTGTACCATGTTGCATTGCAATAGCAATGAAAGTTAAATGATAAAATATTAAGATAATTGATTAAATAGTAAATACAATCTATACAAGAGTAATTGAACTTACACTTTGGCACTAAACGCACCTGGCCCACTTTCAACCCATGCATCTAAACATTCTCGGTATAAATCCTCGTTTCCTAGACGCAGCATCTTCCTCATTTGTCGATCAGTTACCTCTGTTCTGTCGTTTGCTACAACTAACCGATCAAACAAATCTTCGCCAAAGGCAGCTAGTGTAAGAGGGCAGTGGTACTTGCAAGTCAGAATTCTTCTTGTCTAAAACAGAATATTTGTTATTATAACACAAGTGTTTCAACCATGTTTTGTATTAATTTTATGAATCAGTGGAAGTAAATAGCTCATTATCAAATAAAACAATCGAGTTCCAGTCCATCAACATACTAATTTTATCAATCGGGGCACCTTAGACAATTCTATAGAATCATGTCTCGGGTGTAACGTCGCCATCTTTCAAACGGTGCCTAACGGTTCTAGTGTATTCTGTACTATTTTCACGGATTTGTAAATACGATTAAGAATTGAATGCACACTAGTTATGAGACATCTTTGACATAAATATATGCTTTGCTAACCACATACAGTAAGATTCTGCGGCTTAAATACTTGGATGTACCAGGAATGCCAGGGTCTATTTAAGTGTCGTAGCCTTATCACACTTCCGGCGAAACCACAATTGGTAAAACACCACATATGACTACGCTTAATACATCCGAGGAAACTTGGAGGAATCGACTGAAAGACCCGAGTAGTTACAATTGTAATTTTATGCCCAAAAAAAGGTTGGTGGGAGAGGCGAATTAATTTTTCTCTTGACCATTCATGGTTGTGTCCTTCCAAAATGTTGATCACATATTACTTTTAGTGTATGAGCTAAATCCATAACTTCATACAAATATTAGTCACTGGTACACCTAGGGCTGTTTCTATTTCAGTTCCATTGGTATAGGCAGAGTTATAGCTCTTATTATAATTAAATGTAGCATGTCACAAGTCAGAATGTGTACCTTGGCACAAATGTGTTTTGATCCATTCCGAGTTATGGTCGACATAGGGGCTTTTGGAAGCATTTTAAGTTTGTCTTAAAAAGCAAAAACTTACTGAACTAGTGTTGTTTAACCATGTTATGAGAACACTTTCTTACTGCCCAATCACCTACAACAGCCGGTATGGTGAAATGATATTATAATACTTTTTGTACTTAAGATAAAGTGTCATATGAACAAATTATACCTCTGCACGAAATATAACACATAAAGTGTCCTTCCACATTGACTTTTCTTTCTTGGTCATTTCATTTGCTGGTCGACAACCCCGCATCACCTTTACTTTGTCTAAAAATGTCATAGACTTCCTCTTCTCTTCAAGCACCACATTATGCTGGAACGCTACAGCCAATGCCAGAGACTTAGCCAATGGTTTGTATAAGTTGACCTTAATACATTCCATTGCTGTTAGTCTCTTCTCAAACAAAGACTGTAGCGCTAGCCTAGTATGATTCCCTCCAAGTATGGTTACCTGAAATAAATGTCAAAGTAAGAATTATGGTATGCAAAGTGAATTTCTCATTCACAGTATTAAGAAACATGACCAGTGTTTTTAAAAAAAACTATAAATATCAAGGCCCAATAACAGCATCTTGAAAGGGGGGGGGGGGACAATTTTTGAGAAAATAATTAGAATGGTTGTATTGTCACTACTATAGTCCCTATTCTCTGTATTGAGTTTTGAAATTATGAAGAGAAAAAGATGAAAAATGAGAAAATAGTAATTATTCTACATAATTCTTACAATAGTGTAGTCACTGTCAGAGTAACCTTACTTCACTTTATTAAGTTTTTATGTCAAAACCATGATACAGACTGCTGACCTAGTTTTTGACACAGGATGACTCAGTTGCAAACATAGCTTAGATAAATTGACCCCATTACACCAGAGCTTTATATTTTAGGTTAAAACTGTGAAACCTTAACTGTTAAAACTTTTTCAAAAATGATGGTCATAGAGTGATCACAATAGTCCTACATAAGCACATTATACTCATTTAAGTAATAAATGTGAATAGTGATAAATGAAAGAAAAGTGAATATCTGTAAATAATGTGCTCAGAAAACTTAGTGTTGTGAACTTTCCATAACAGGTATATAATATGCTCACCAGCTTGCCTGCGTGTGTTCCATTTAGCATTCCTGATAAATTTGTTCCTGTGAGTATTATATCTATGATTAGACAAGTTTTCTATCTTAATTTGTGTACAACTTTGAAGCCCAATAGTAGTGACAGGGATTTATCATGGGTTTGTTACTTACCTTTTGCGTGTTATTCTTTTCCGACAGCTTGTCTGAGGGTGTATCAGTTACTGTTCCTGACAGAATGACCAGTTGGCTAAATGCGGCATCTTTGAAAGAAGTTTCCAAATGTTTTACGTGCTGGTAGTCAATGTCTCGAACCAACTGTTCCTCTTCAGGCGCAATCAAGTTTGTAATGTGGACATTATGAATTCCTGAAATAACAACAAACACCATATAATTAACTTATCAGCAGAATATGCTGTGAAACAGACAAAAATCAACATATGTCTCCCACACACAAATGTGTAACCACTAAAGGGCCATAACTTCATCAGAAATCCCTGACAATATTACAACTGGGTTGGGTACCTACTGTTCAAGTGAAGTTTTATTGAAATCCGACCAATGGTGCAGAAGAAAAAGGGAAGACAAACTTATTATTGACCATTAAACTTGATTAAAGGGCCATAACTGTCGCAAAAACATCAAATAGGCTCAGTATACACTGTACATGTCAAGTTTAATTGATATCCAGCAAAATGTTAAGGAGAACAAATGTCTGAACAAACAGTGAGACAAGACAACTATATGGGAGACATAATTTTACAAATCATTACATAATACAATAAAGCACTTGTACAGCTTGCTTAAAGAAAATCCAATCCCCGTTCAAATTTTAATCAACAAAAAACTATTAAAAAGCAACTCAAATAAGTTTTTCAACATGCTTATATCATCTGTTTAAGCATTCTTCAAATTCAGAAGTGTGTGATAAATGGCTTCACTTCAATACATATATGGTTTTATGAGCACATAATACAATTTTAATCTATCTCGTAGACTAATAGTTCTACAAATTCTCAAAATCAATGTTTTCAATCCTTGTTTGCTTGTATTGTTTTAAGTCCTGGTCAACAGTATTTCAGTTCAATGAAGACTTCTTAGTCAATTTATCCTAACATAATGCAATCTATTGTTACCTGTAACTAACTATGCTGAACATAAAGAAATGGGTATTTACTTTTTAAAAAGACTTTGGTATGTCACACATAGGGATTGAACCACAGACCTCTCACACTAAAAGAGGACATTCTACTACAAATTCTACGAGGCAACAATCAGGAAAAATATCAACTGTTGGATAGCAGTTTCCATTCAATACTAAATTCCAATTCAGGAAAACAACTTACCTAAGAAGCTTTCCTTCAGCTTTTCATCATTCAGACCTGAAACAATGCAATTGGACAATCTATCAACAGATGAGTCGTATGCAAAAGACATATTGTGGGCCAAAGGAACAATGGGCTGTTTATTTTAGACGACATGACAGTTTGGAAATTCCAAAGTTTTTCAAATGATCTGTATAAAGAGACAGACCTTTAAAGTTGCTAAATAAACCATATTTTATGCATTTTCAGGGTTCAACTAAAAGCTATGAATTTTGATATAGACTACTTAAACATTACAATAGCCGTAAAATATTTCACTGTAGATAAAACAGAAACAGAGTAATGATATATTTTTGTTTTCCTAAAATATAAGTGGTTAATTGGTTTCATGTTTGTGTTTATCAAGTTTCTGTTATAAGTTTGACCTTGGTAACCATGCACTTTCCAAAAAAAAAAACATCTATGGTTGATTAGCTATCATGGATTGACCAGTTAAATCTCTTTTGCTCTTTATCTAGGCATAACATATTAGAACTGTATATAGACATAAAACTAGTTTATTAATCTGAAATTAACTGCATAATAAATATTGTTCATGTTTGAATACTGTAGACTGCATTGACCATAGTGATCTATACAAACGAAAGTTACTGATGGCATAATAAGAGAGCTCATATCTAATATGTCATCAATAATTATAGCTTGTAACAGACCGCTATGGACGGACGAGCTTGGTAAAGCTAAATACAACCATGATGATAATGCATAAACATACACTGTTTAAGTTGTAACATGGTTATAACACTGGCTATTTATATCATGTATTGATCAGTTGACACACACAAACTATGCAGGTTAGTTGATTCCTTAAACTTCAGGGAGCCAACAAACACGAGCGAATGATGACACAATGTGAAACAACTGGCATTTTTTTTATTGCAAAGTTTTTATTAATTTAGTTTAATATCAGTGTTAATGCTTTTTCCATTAAAAGCATGTTTTACAGAGATTTGAGTCAAAATAATACTAAAGTACAGGCTTTGTGCAGGGCTTGAAGCAGGAATATATTACAAGGAAGTTTACACTTTATAAAAAGTTGTGCATTATTGGTCCTTCACACATTTGTGTGAAATTGTTTTTCTTACCCTTCATGAAAATTTACAAATAAGAATAAATTAATGCAAGCTTACCAATCACAGACTGTTTCTGTATTTGTTCACTTCTCTCTTTATCATCTGAAAAATGAGAATTTGCTTTAAACATTAAACACTTTTTACAGTTATATTTTTGCCAACCAAATTTCATATGAAAGACAATTACCTTTTTAGAAAATGCTGCCTTTCATACAAGCGATATTGATGTATTATAGTTATTTTTTAGTAATGAAATAGAAATTGTCAAAATTTGTTAAACGTAGGTTCATCGTCGGATATATCAGTATCTACAAGCTGGCCAATTGTCACATGTTGTGGAAAATCATTATTTTTGACAGCCAATTTACTTGGCCAGTAACCTAACCACTGACAGCACTTAGCCCAGGCATGTTTCAATTAGTTTATAGACGTCTAAAAAGACATCACTAATTCTTGTCTACCAATGCTTTGACAAAGATTTATTCAAATAATGTTTAACTGTGCCAGTGTGACAAACATCATGTCCTCAGAAAACCTATTAAGAAAACTTTTTGCTTACCCAACAAACTATTACCAAGTGCGTGTTCACCGTTCACTACATCCAACACTTCATCACGAATACCTTCTGAATCTAAAAAGTAAAATGCATTTATATATAAAATAAATATAATATTATTTTACATTATTAAAGAATATTATAAGATGTGTTGTCAATAAGTTTTTAAAAATTCTACAACTCCAAAATTCTGCACAATGTGTCAGCATAACAATATAACTGTATACACCCAACTAATCCCACAGATTCATTAGTAGTACTTTAATTTGGCTTCTGCCAAACCAATTTGCCAAGAAAGGATATAATTCTTGCAATATCATATTAAGAAAAATGGCCCTGTTAACTTATGATAGTAAGTAAGTAGGTTGCAAGTTTCATTGAAATAGAACGGTAATAAAATATTGGGGCTTACTGGCAAGCGAGATATTACCGGAAAGAAATGGCATAAAAAGCTTTCTGTGTCGTTAAAAATCAAGTTTTTGTCAGATTTTTTGTTTTACAACTAACCTCGGTTCATGATCTTTTCTAATGTAATGTAATTTTCCGAAAATGACGTCACTCTAACAGTCACACATTGGGGCCACAAAGGGGGAAGTATTGGCGCTATTTTCAACGACGTACAGAAGGTATTACCGGACAGTCGTTTTTGTACATTTATCACTCTAGATTTGAAATATTATGGTTGGGAATATTTAGAACAGGGTTCGTACTTCCCATTTATGCAAAAATATTTTATAATTTCCATAATAACAACTCGTGAGTGACGATGTTTCAAGACAAGGTGGCGTTCGAAAGTTAGTCCCCATCGGGACCCCTCGGACATTTTATATTGGATAAAATTACACCAAATCATTTCAAAACGTAATATAGACTATAAGGAACAATGTTAACTTTGTTAAGACTTATAATATTAAATTTGGCGTCCAAAATATTCCCATTGAATGATGAAAATAAGCGCATGCATTTAAAGACTTATTTCAAAATTAAAAAAAAAATATTTTATAAAAGTCTGACGCAGCGGTGAATCGATCTTGAGACCTCTGACATGGTAATCGGATGCGTATCCTCACGACTATTGACGCTGATGATCAATTTAACTTTAGTTATCGTATATATTATGTTTTAACGACGCAAGCGCAATATGTTGGGCTTCTTTTGCGCATGCGTACACGATGGTGATTTCCCCCAAGCCGCAAACGTAAACACACCGTCCCGGGCGATTGTTTTGATAAATAAATGATGCTCTTGTAAATTATGAGTGCATTTTTTCGACCAGACTTTATAAAAACATGCTTACAAGCTATTTGATACAAAGATCATTGCATGAATCCCGAAAATAAAGTGTCTAGACCGTTTGTCCGGTAATACCTGCTGTCCGGTAATATCTCGCATGCCAGTAGTGAAAAACTTTCACCAATATTTTTAGTATATTTATCACTAAAGAATTGCAAGCAATACCAAAGTTCCCTACTGGTTTTAAGCTGAATATTCACCATTCACATTTCCATAGCAACAACATTTTTTGTCAGAATCAAACATTAACAGGTCCCAGGTATTTGACAGATGGACTGACTGACATAAGGAGGACAAACCGGTAAAAAAGGTGGATGATTTGGCAATATGGTGCAAACACTGCAATTTGTATCTGACCTATGTTTTACATATTCAGGGGTCAATCTCAATGACTCAACATTGATTGAACAGAGTGAAGACTTAAGTATTAATAAAAAGGGTCTTACCAAACTTTTTCCAAATATTCATGAAATGTGTCCGACTCTGTGTTTTACCAAAACGCTTGCTGAAATTACTCTTGTCATCCTGAAACTCCTTCAATGACAGGGTCAGCTTCTTGCCACATTTAAACAGAATCTGAATTGCAAATAAATATTTATTAAACAAGAACATTGTGTGCATCTGATCTTTGTCTAGTATAATAGCTAAAAGCCTAATAAATAAGTAATATAGTCTCAGAAGATCGGACAAAATGTGCTGGTACCATAGTAGGACCATCATAAATTAGTTTCAAAACCATCCAATGAGCGCATGATCGACATGGAATTATAAACGAATTAACATTTGCTGACGACTTATTGTTCACATAATCTACTATGAAAACATGTTTCAGTGTGTAATTATTTTAAAAGAATTTATCACCGTTTCCGACTACTCGAATAAGCCGCCATCTTTTCTCATAATGTAACGCGCAATCCCATTGGTTGTAAATTTAAACACGCTCAATCGTTACCGCTCGGGTATTTTCGTAGACGGGCACTTCGGTCAAATTTAGACTGGTACATCGGTCCAATTAATTTGTACTAGAAGCACCCTTTTTATTTTTAGAATAACATAATAATAATAGATCTATTCCAAATAAATGAAAATCGCAAAGCGTACGAGTTTGTTCTTTGTAATAGGCTGATTTAGAAGGAAAATCGGGCTACATGTATATATATATATTCTTCTTCCAATATTGTATTATATCCCGATCTGGGGCATTGTCGTACAGATGAGCTCACTTCACACGAGTATTTGAAATGTATTCGTTTAACCGTACGTACGGCTGATTCTCGTATGCATTACCGTTGCACATACATGCGTTGCGTGTATATCTATTTAACTGATCACCGATATTGAAAAATCATAGACAACTATTTTAGGCAGATTCTAGAATAATTTACCTATTGCGCTGTTTAAGATTATAAATTAAATAAAATGTTTATTGGTCAATATTGTGAAATAAATTTTACATGATACAATACTGCCCGAGCGAGCTTTATTTTAAATAAAAAAAAATGCGATGTGCACGGCCTATGTTATAATGTCTGCGTTTTGTGCATATTGAATTATACATTAATTTTCAACTATGAGAATGTAAATCGTCCTAGACGTTTATATTTTGCTTATCCGTTAACATTGTGATCGTCACATAAAGAAACTTAAGATTGACAGAATTCCATAAGCATACTCTCACGTTTCGCAGTAAACTGGACAATATTGTTCTGTTTATTCAAATTTAAGATACATAGTTTTATTTTTATAAGATATGTAGGTCAACTACATAAATGTAGCCTAATCACATGACACGGCCCTTTATTCTATAATTAACATTGTTTTTTTACTTGCAGCGATCAATAAATACTTTACTGTCTTTTATAGTGATATGCACCATCACCAAGTATGCAAATGAGAACCAATCGCAAAACTTTACGTGTGGTTTTAATTGCGTAACTTTTCATAACTTTAATTATCGATTTTGATTGTCCGTGTAGTTTCAAACATTATTGGCAAATCGGCATTAACATACCTTTGGCCACAAACACAATAATTACAATATACAGTTGGCCAATTAAATATATACAATACAAAATAACATTGTTTTAAACTATATAGTGCATGTTTACAAATGCAATATTAAGAGTACTAGTAACATAAATGTGTAGATGAGAGTATGAAAATGTATGAGAAATAAGCATTTGAAACAAATTAAAATGTATCTATATTTAGATATGTCGTCCTGTGAAGTTAATGTAACCATAATGACATATAATATTAAAAAAAATGTTATCTGGTAACCATGTTATATTGCATAATATACTCTTCATTTCCACTTTGCCGTGATTACACTTAGTAATATATTTACAGGTAATTATCATGACAATTCACTTATTATACTAGGATTAAAAATTTGATATGTTTAAATAATAAGTAAACCATGTTATATTGCATAATATACTCTTCATTTCCACTTTGCCGTGATTACACTTAGTTTGGAACATAGTTATACAAAAGAAATGAGAAAATCGCACAATTAACCAGAAAACATAAAAAAATAATTTCTTTTTACAGCTTAGTAAAACTTCGTTACTAAAACGATTTAGGGCCTTTAATTAATACCGTCCTCTTAAAATTACAAGATATTGTGCACTTTGGAATTGCCAAATGTAAGATTAGTTATATTTTCAAGTGGGTTTAATTCTGGAGTATGTAATACTATCTATTTTTTTTATTTTAAATCATATAGTTATATTTAATTATAAAGCATCCGCTCGCAAATTATTTACGAAATGTTATCATATATTAACAGTTATATATGTAAGCGGTTATCGTCAAATCTATAAATTGAAATGTTTTGAAAACAATTTAAATCAAGAGGTGAATATCGTTTTTCCTGCTAACAACAAAGTACATTATTTCTGCTGAAATAAAGAAATAATCATAAATTAACAATTGAAATAATAAGTTATACTTACATCAACGAACATGACTTTGGTCCCGGATGCTACAGAAACAACTTCGTTCCGCACACCATCAATAACAACAAATACCAGGGCGCCCACAAGATCTAGAAACCACATCTTTCGAATTGGAATAGTTGTACTTCAATACTTCTAAGCGATCAGACTATGACTAAATGACATGTCCAGTAAGTCTCATTAATACTGTCCAAAATGAAGCTCTCGACAAATCGAGCGTATCCATTGGTTTGGATCCGAAGGAGGCCCAATAAAGGGTAAAGCATAATTTATGCAGACTTTAAGGTGTAAATACATATTTTCAAGTACGGACTAAGAAGGGAAGGGGCGGGGGCTACAGTTTTAAGACATGATTTAATAATTAGTAGTGAATTCTTAATTTGAGTCTGATCAAGATGTACATACAGATATACAAAACATTTAATTTACATATTGTCATTCCGTATTATAAAAAACTATAAAATTCATTATCACACACAGCTTAAAAACAAATAATATTATATTGACATATGTTCAAATAAATATGTTGCATAATACTAAATTAAATATAATACTAAGCTATTTATGCATAATTTATAAAATAATCACAAGACAATGAATTAAAATGAAACACATTAAGACAAGATGAGCATATTTACAATATAAGTTGATATTTACTAAAAATAATTGACGTCTCTGTATGATGATGAGCAGGTTTTGGCACATGTTTTTATCATGACTGGGTTTGTAAAAGAAAACAGTATTGTTCAAGATCATTGTAAGTATGAAATGCTACGACACGTATTAATATTATTGTATTAGTTGGAGATCATCTAAAAATGTTCTTAATACTTTTAATAGAATTTGTACCAACATAAATTCCATAGATCTATATACTTAAGAACCATCTAGATGAATTGATATAATACAGAAAATGCACTTTCATTTAAAGAATATTTTAATGAAAAGTAAATGTGTGTTATTTATTAATTATGTCTCTTCATAACTTCATAACTACGTACACTTGAAGTGTGCAAGGTAAATAAAGAGTATGGACTGTTATGTTGTGTTCTATAATACAAAATATAAATGAGAGATGTGTGAGAAAATAATTTTTGTTTGAATTATTTACATTGCTTTACTATAAAGTTTATCTTTAATATAACATATTTATATAGTTTTTAATGGATTTTACATAAGTTATCAACTTATAAGCCATCGTTTAACCATCTTTAAAACCTACTCTTAAAAAAAATTAAAGCACGGGCCTCATTAACATAATCACAAATTATGTAAACCGTTATACCACAAACCATTGTGTAATATTACGTAATGTTTCAGCCGTTGTCCCCTGTATATATCAAGACTTGTGTCAACATCCGGGACAATACTGCCTTCAAAGGATCCTTATCAGTATTTTATGGCACTTAGCTCAGTGGGAAATCCATATTTTTAGTGTGATCAAAAGACAACTTCTTTTATCCTTATCTTTTATTATGCAAATAACAAAGGAAATCGACAAATGAATCAGATCTCATGCTGGTTTACACATAGTCAAACTTCTATATTTGGAAGTATAAAAAATATAATATATATATTATATAATCTTTCAATTGTTTTTTTAATTTGAAGTTGAAAATATACAATTACAGGCTCTTCTTTAGTAGTATTTATTTCTTGAATAACATTTAAAATAATCAATCCAGATTGTTTAAACAAATATTCATACTAGAAGGAAGTCATGCATATTTTGCTGTAACCCACAAGGAGTGTGCTTGATAATCTCCGAATTTGACCCTTTTGTAGGTTTTCAACTTCTTATATTAAAATAATGCCATTTCCTTTATAACTAATCACAATATTATGTTTTATTCAACATACTAAAATAAGATAAACTTTTAAATACAAGTCGAGTATCTGATCACCTTAACCACTTAAACATTTTATAAATGCATTTATAAATAAAAAAATTATACTTTCATCAACATTTTTAAAGAATTTTTTTTATTTGATTTCTTGCACTTTATTTATTATGTAAAACATTAGGTGTACCACTACATGCTCTAGATTATCTTATCCCTGACTGACGATCATCAGATTATCACACCTTTAAACAATAGGTCCAGCTGAGCGCTTTATTAGTCATGTCTTGGGGACATATACAATACATAATATATTGCGTGAAAACACGGGATGTCATTTATTATGTCCAATAAACAGGTTATTAGTATAATCACTGGTTAGAAATTATCACCTTTCTTATAATTAGAAAATTGTACATGATTGTGATTTATTTTCTTAAATCCTCTCGGATAATGTTAATAAACACTGTATGCTGCTTTGCATATATTTATTGTTATTTGACTATAAATTGTATGTTTGCAATTTAATGTCAATAAAATATGTTATGTTATGTATAATCACTGGTTACTTTGTCAAGGAGCTTCCTATAAACAATCCTATCAAGCCAGCCAGGTGGGGGAGGACAAGGACCCCTGGCCCCAACCTGGAAACATGTCTGAATATAGTTTATTATCTGTATAGTATGCAATTGGCATCGTTCAGACAAATATAAGCATAATAGTATGTATACACACTATTATAATATTAGGTCCATTATGTTAGCATACGAACGAGTAGAACTAAAAAAAAAAAAAAAAAAAAAAAAATTTATTTCGATTCTTACATCTCTTATACTCTGCGTTTTATAACCAATCGTCGTACAAAATGTTTGCCAACTATAGAATGTTTGTAAGCTGGTGGTTTGAATGGCTTGAAATGGATTGTGAGTACCTTTTGCAATCAGAAAATATTGGCTATGACCAATAGGGGAGAAAGGGGCTAGTTGGTACACTTTTCACATGTTTGCGTACAGAACCATCATTTACTTGAATAATCAGCTCAGACAAATATCGTGCGTAAGTTTGATCTTTGTGGGATACAATAGTGTATAATAATGTTTCATATTCCAAGAGTGCGGCCAAAAAAAACCAACTATATGTACGAGGCTAGTGAAATCCAACAACTACGCCCCAATGAAATGTTGGTTTTGTTTACCCTCGCCACCGGTATAACCCGTATGGGCGAGCTTAAAACTAGCACCAACCGTCGTCAGAAAATAATATCATTCAGTTAGATGTTCCTTGATTATATACGCAAAATTGCACCACATACGATATACAATTTAACAATATTCCGAGGGATTATACTCTCGGACCCGAGCAGTTTTGAGCCTACACATTAAAAAACCTAGGTATACGCCCCTGATTTTACTAACAAATGTTAAATCTTCACAGCTAATCAAAGCACGGACCCTATATTAGGGTCCGTGATCAAAGGTAGATTTATATTTCCACAAAAGATACTCTTGGCACTTTAGTTTCATTTTCTAATTTCAAAGTTTAGTAATATTTATAATTGTCTAATATATAAAATCCCGGTAGATTCTAGATCTAGTAGAAATCTAGCTATATCTGGAAAAATTAAGTTTTATATCTAAAGAGACTAAATTGATTTGAATTTGCACCAATTATAAGCAATATTTTCATAGATCTACATACAATTATATGAGACTGATGTTAATTTGTTGTTTTTAAAAGGCATAATTAATATAAGTTAATAAGACACCGATTGTAAACTTACAATATTTACCGGTGCAGACGGAAATATACGATGTTGCACGACTTGGACTAGTTCATTATTTAACAAATATATTTTATGTCAATTATGATTTCTATATTAATTAATGCTGACTTCTTAGACCCTGCCCTTGGATATTCGATCTAATTATTTAATTAGATTAATAATGTATAAAATTTACGTTGGCAGTTAGTACGTTTCTCAGTGAGATGACCATATATGGAGTCACCCCTATTATTACACAATGGACTCGTCGCAGACACACCACACTATCAACACAGTTATGATCGGTTAGCGATACCATGCGGTGTTAACTCGTGTAAAGTTTATAGATAAGCTTAAAATATTTAATTGTGTTCTTTAATCAGCTCTACTCTTCTACATTTGATGACGGAAACTAAGGTAATGTGGCATTTTTTCAACTTTTCTTGTTTTTGTCTTTTGCCTGAACATAAATTTAGAAATATGTTAGTTTTGTTTATTTAGAATTGATCAGTTTTTTTTTGTTTATGTATGTATTATTCTTATAACTCTATCTCTTTATTTCATCCTTCTAAATTTCTTGAAAACCCTTTGTTAAACATTGATAACACATACTCATGTTTATTATGTTGGTTACAAATATGCTTAATGCTATTATATGCCCGAATAAACTTTATGTTATGTATTAGACAGAAATTTCTTCAAAACACGGATTATCTCTATATTTACCGTAGCTAGGTGTTGTGTAGGATGCACGTTAACATATAATATAATTAAATAAGATGTACAGGTGTCCGTGATACTTACTTTAACAGTCAGTCAGGGGCGTAGCATGAGCTCGAGGGGGAGGGGCTAGACTAGTATGCTGTCTGATAAGCGGCTTTTTTAATTTCTGGTATTATCTGTAAACAACAAGATTGGGTTTGTGTATGTATGTTTTAATGTTTTTTATGTATGTCTCATATTAAAAATTAAAAATATCATCATAATATATAAAAATATGCAGTCAGTCTGACAATTTAAACAGTTAGACAGTTAGAATTTGACAAATATCCTTTGAAAACCATCTAATTATTAATAAAAATTGTGAAATCACTAATCAGGTTAATCTATACTGTATACTTAAAACTACCTAGAGGAATTAATATTATGCCGTTGTACTTTGCATAATTACATGAAATTAGTAATATAATATATCTGTTTTTTAAAAAGTAGTTAAGTGTGTGTATGTGTAATGTTTAAATAGATATGGTTATGATATGGTATGAACACAAACATACTTGTCCTTATTGGTTTGAAAGAATATCTGGAGCTTTTCCTGCAAATATTTTATAATGTAGAAATGCATTATAGGCAGTGTCTAGAACAACGTCAGTTAATCAAATCGAACTAAATTGCTCATATTGGGTATTGCCAGTAATACCTTGCAGATAATCATCACCTTAATGAGTAAATTTCTGGCAACACTTACACTATATCAGTGTCTTCATGACAGGGCATGCATCACATGTGCA
This sequence comes from Mactromeris polynyma, assembly GCA_032209605.1. Lineage (NCBI taxonomy): Eukaryota > Metazoa > Mollusca > Bivalvia > Venerida > Mactridae > Mactromeris > Mactromeris polynyma. The sequence goes on from JASFXZ010000029.1 coordinate 3,281,234, forward strand.
CCAAAATAAAGTGCCTGATTGTTGATGTTCATATTCATCACTTTTATCACTTTGATCAATTAATTCTAATTAATCATCATTATATTCTGGCTCCCATTGATACCCAGCCCTATACTTAATGTAGATAGATCCTCATTTTCGTCAGACGTCATTATAAGTTTAAATTAATCAGCAAAATGATAAACAATTACTGTATATAAAGTATGCAAGGTATTCTGTGAGAAGTGCCCAAATGACGTCACAATACACCGGTTAATCTGGTGAATCTGGTGAAAGGGGCAGTTATTTAGCCACTGCTGGGAGGTAGTTAATTAGGATTTTATTACTGTTACAGATTGGATGGTCATTATCAAGGTAGAGATTTAGATACACCTCAATGATTGTTATCAATTAAGACAAATAGTCAATTACCCAGGAATATCCCTTTAATCTTTGAATGTGGCTGTTGACAGCAGGTGACTGTATTGTTGGGTGACTTATGTTTGAGTTTGAATGTTGAAAGCAGGCAACTGTTTTGTGGAAAGCAGGTAACTGTATTGTGGAAAGCAGGTGACTGTATTGTGGGGTGTTATGTTTGAATGTTACTATTGTTAGATGGTAACTGTATTTTGGGGTGACTTATGTTTAAATATGGCTGTTGTTAGCAGGTGACTGTATTGTCAGGTGACTTATGTTTGAATGTTGCTGTTGTTAGCAGTTGACTGTTTTGCGGGGTCACTTATGTTTGAATAAGGCTGTTGTAAACAGGTGTCTGTATTTCCAGTTGACTAACATTTGAATGTGCCTGTTGTCAGCTGGTGACAGTATTGTGGGTAGACTAATATTTGAACATAGCTGTTGTCACTAGGTGACTGTATTGTTGGGTGATTAATATTTGAATATGGCAGGTGACTGAATTGCGGGACGACTAACATTTGAATATGGCTGTTGTCAGCAGGTGAACGTATCATGGGGTGACAATTAATCGAATGTGGCTGTTGTTCAAGTTCCTATATGGTAATATGTGAATAAGTTTTATTCCAATTAGACTGGATCTTTCTACACTTTTCTCAGATGCTATATAAGGCTGGACATTTTTGCATACTTTATGAGGTTTTTAATATTATACTTTAATAGTCACTCGTGTTACAATGGATTATATAATTTATGGTTATAGGATTTAATTAAATATTCTGTTGATTTATCTGTGCTCATTAAGTAACTTTCTACAAACTTTGGACTTATTCAAAAGGAACATTGGATTAAGCGGACATCTCAGATCAGAAAATTATTGGACTTTTAATTAAGAAATTGATTAAACTTTGTTGCTTCATATTATTGGTCAATACTATGTGTTGTTAATTTAAGAAATAGTTAAAAGTTAGTTGCTGTTAATTTCTTATTGAGTTTGTCGGAACATAATACTGTATGGGGTGACTTATGATTGAATGTAGCTGTTGTTAGCAGGTGACTGTATTGTTGGATGACCTATATTTGAATGTGGCTGTTGTTAGCAGGTGAGTGTATTGCGGGGTGACTTATGATTGAATGCAGCTGTCTTGAGCAGTTTAATAAACACAAAAAATTATATTTGTCCAAAGATTATTTCAAAGTAACATTTGTCTAGAAATGTATTAAATTACAATCTCAACAACATTTACAGGTCATCACAGCAGGTTTATGGGAATTTTATTGCTTGCAGTCATTTAACTGATTTACAGGCCTGATAAGGTCCAGCATTATCCTGATGCTGGTTTTTGGCGATAGATGTAAGACTGCATACTAGGGGTGATCAAGAATTACGTAGACTTGTTTCATAATTCTAAAAGTATGCAACCGTATGCAAACAAGATATACGACGTTAAAATGGAATCGATACTCATATGAATGCAAAGATTCAGATCAATGCATAACTGAATGTAACCGCAATACTGTTAGAAAGAAGGTCACTTCAGGTGGACCGGCGCAAGTATCTAGATTCAGCGTGACGTCGAGAACGTCACAAAGCATGTTATGAAACGTCACTCACAAGTAGTTTTTAGTTTTGCCCTAACATGCTATACATCAATCATGGCGAAAAATATATTTATCAAATGCATAAGTGCACTAGGCTTCTAAATAGCCACAAATGATCGCCTCTCCTTTTCATGATTCTTTAACAGTCTAGGAACCCATGTACCGGTCTTAAATATCAATAGCTTTACTAATTGACGAAATGTCGCTCTCCAAAATTTCCGTCTTCCGTCCGCGACCAGCATTATCTTCCAGTGAGCTTATTTCGTCGGATAATTGTTTATAGTATTAAAAAACCAAGGCACGTCTACCTGAATGCTTCTTCTACAGCCTCCTTAATCATTTCAGTGGTTTGAGTGGAAGTTTTCCCTAAATCCTTGCAAATACTGATTACTTGTTAAATTTCTTCGTGTAGCGAAGTTGCCATTTTGTTTGTGCGCTCGTAATGACTTGCCTAGCAAAATTGTGTTAACTTCAACAACCAACGTCTAAATGATGTCAGATTTTAACTTGATGTTGCCGTAACGTAGATGCACTATTTCCGGAAGTTTTGTGATTTAAAAAAAAGTTCTAGTTGTATATTTCGTTCTGTAAAACAGACTGGTAATGATAAAAAATAGTGTGCGCCGGTAAGGCGTAACCATAGTTACTGCCAGATGCACAGCGTTCTAGCGATATTGCAAACTGAATTGAAATGACAAGACATGTGAAGAACATAAATGAATCTTTCTATCGATGTATGTTTGATTAAAATAACACATATAATAAATGAATGTGAAGAAATGTCTACGTAATTCTTGATCCCCCCTCGTACATCTGCCCTGGGGCTGATGACATTCTGAAAAATTCATAAACTTCCAAATTCATCGAAATTCTTCTTTCGGCTGATCATGGGCACTTCAATTACTGATCGTCAATACTCTTACCCCCTAGGAAATGCTTTTAATTTGTGATTTTGAATTGTCTGTCAGCTTATATATTTTCGCATTCCAGATGTGAATTGTACACACGGGCGTACAGGAGAACGCCTAGCTACGCCCCTGTCAGTCAATACAATGACCTAATCATAATGGCTTTACCAGGATTAAATTCACTACTAAAATAAACAAAACATGCATTATTGGCATACTGTAAAATCATTAAATTTCGTGGGGGATTTAATTTGGTGGATTTCGTGGTTAAGCTTATCCACAAAATTAAATCCCAGACGAAATATTGAACCATGATATATGTACAAAAGGAAATACAAAATCCACGAATTAATGTCTCCACGAAATAATATTTTTCATCAAAACCACGAAATTTCATCCCAACGAAATTAAATGACTTTACAGTAGTTAAAGTGTAAATGAAGTCAATGTTAAGAGTGTTGAATAAGAATATTTTAATTCAATCTAAATCTATATAAACTTTGATTAATATCTTTAGACTTGTAGACTGTACAGTATACTTTGTAATATTTTCAGGGCTGACATTATAATCATGCATTATGGAATGCGATGTCCTTGGAACATCTTTGTGTGATAGCGATGATAGATCAACATTAGAATCGTCAGGGAAGAATGAGACATTTGATGATCTTGGAACATCATTCGATCATGCAGTGGAGGATACTTTGCAGTAAGTTTGAAAAGTACTTAGATTTCGATTTTTCCTGCCTAGGCGACCAGGATACCTGTAAAATAATTAAAGCTGATAAAAATTGCCAAAATGAGGTTACTTTGTCTTTACTGGAGTACTATGCTTTGTTATTTATTATTACACAGACTAAAATCCATAAGGGATATATATCATTAAAACTCAGTTAGTTTCACTCTTTTAATTACGTATCCGCTAAAGAGCCTTTTTCAAATTATGAAAATTATAATGAAAGCAGTAAATGATGTAGTTTTCATTATAATTTTCATAATTTGATAAAGTTTATTTATTATTGTATTTAGTACGAAACTTATTGGTGCGAAAGTTCACCTTTATGAAATTACTTGTCACCAGTTTGTACTATATTATTTATTTTGAAAATTACTGTGAGTTAATTAAACATTTATAAACATTAGTACAGATGGAAAATATGTACTTTTTCCTAGTTTTAGTGCTAGATCATGTTTGGCTGACTTGAAAGCCTGGTTTTTCGTTGAATTTTCCATGTCTTGTTTACTTTCACTTTATGCAACATGTGTTGCATAGTCATTTTTAGGTCCAGTTTGCAACTCTTCAGTCATCTGGAGTAAAAACTAGTTAATGATATCTAAATTTTACTCATTGAGCCAAACTTGCATTGTACTTAAATGAACACTCATGTAAGTCCCCTAATGGTTTAACCTGAGGGGACTTTAGGATTGCAGTCGTCTGTCAGTCCGCAAATTGAACCTGTCATAACTTGAAAAGTACTGACAATATTGACACGAAACTTGGTATACATGTAATATGCAATGTGCGGATTATGCACAACCTTTTATTTTTCACTCTCTGTCCGTCTGTCTGTCTGTCTGTCTGTTAGTCCACAAAAACTGCATCCTGTCATAACTTGAAAAGTACTAATGATATTGACATGAAACTTGGTATACATGCAAAGGGCAATCTGTCTTTCCCTCCAACCGTTTGATATTTCAATTATATTGCCATTGAATACTGTCATAGCATTAAACTTCAGTCGGTTTCCTATTAACTTATTCTGATGATCACGACTATTTCATAAACGATACTCCTTTGCCACATATGATAAATCATTAAAATGGGGGTTTCTACCAGTAGGGGACTTCTGTACTGCTTGCAATACTCTCATAGTCTTATTTTTATTGCCTTTGAAATTATCAGCTTGTGTTTGTATGCTAATATCAGTGTGATACACCATACACCGGATATTGGGAGCTAAATTAAGTGATAATGTAACTATTCGCCACATGTGGCTACAATTGAGTGTAAGTTTAGCGCTGATCTTTCGTCTATTAGCTCGACTATTCAAAGTATAAGGAAAGCTATTGTACTACCACAAGCGTCGGTGTCACACTTTGATTAAAGTTGTGCGTGCAAGTTCTATATCTCACAAAGTATCCATTGGAGGTGAACCAATATCACCGATGCATCAATAAATCTTTGTGAAAGTCTGGCAATATTGATATCGCGATTACTAAACTTTGCTCACTGCCCAGTATCGCAAAAAGTGACATAACTACTCAAATATCCTGGTCTTCGGTGTATCACACCACACAGTAACCAGTATGTAATGTTTTCAGGCCTGAAATATCCCTCATTTTGGAGAGCGATGCCCTTGGAATATCTTTGTGTGATAGCGAAGATAGATCAACTTTGGAATCATCTGGGGAGAATGTGACATTTGATAGTCTAGGAACATCATTCGAGCATGCAGAAGAAGGTGGGCTAAATGAAACTCCTGTCGCTACAAGTACTCCGTATAAATTGGAAGAATTTGATAGGGTCTGTGCTAAAAGGAAGAAAGAGAAGCCTTTGGCAGCATATCTAACATGTGAGTTAATATAAGTTTAATTTACATAAACACTGTAGCTTTAAATTTATTAATTAATCTGTACCAGAAAAGACTTTCAATAAGCTGATTGGAGGACTGTACATGTATAATACCTTTTGCGGGGCTGCAACCAAAAATTACTTAGTCCCAGATTTAAAAGTAGTACAGTTGGCTGAGTGGATTCCTGACTGTAACTGGTTACTTAAGTAACTTAACTTTGCATCCTATTAATCTTCAGGCAAACTCTATTGTTTTGTTCATTGATATGCACTTACCGTTCGTTAACTAGATGTGAAGGAGATAAGTTTTATTACTTATATCACTGACAGATGATTCGGAACAATATATTTAATCAATGATGTGCTATGTTAATGGTTGAATACCGCTACATTTTCCAGCTGTCACATATCATCTAGACCTTCTGAATTCTAAATTAAAAAGTTTATGCCATTTTTAGCTCACCTGTCACACAGTGACAAGGAGAGCTTTTGTGATCGCTCTTCGCCCGTCATCTGTCCGTGCGTTAACATTTTATACAAACAACATCTCCTCTGTAACGACTGGGCCAATCGTTTTGAAACTTTACAGTAATGACCCTTGCATGGTCCTCACAAAATTCTTGAAATAATTTAATTTGTCAAAAAACATGGCTGCCAGTATGGGATGGTGCTCTTTTCCTATATATGGCTATGTAGAATTTTTTGAAAATCCTCATCCAAAACCACGGGTCCCATATTTAAAATATTTTACATACAAGTTCCTTGGCTAAGTTGGGTGACCCTCTACACAATTCCTTGAAATCATTTTAATTAGTAAAATATATTGTGTCCTGGGGGTGGGGCTCCACAATTTTCTTGTTTATACACTAGCTGTCATTGTTTTGAACTTATCATTATGAAACTTGGTCACAACGATCATCTCTTCAAATTTTAACCAAAGTTCGATATTGGGTCATATAGTGTCAAAAACCATGTCACTTAGTTAAATCATAGGAAAACCTTGTAAAGACCTTTGTGGTGTCAATTTTGACCTTATCATCATGATACTTGGTCAGAATGATCATTTCTATGAAATCTAGGTCTGGTTCAATATATTGGGTCAAAAACTAGGTCTTTTGGTTAAATCATAGAAAAACCTTGTGTATAGTCACTGGAGTTCACAATTTCAACCTTATATCTTTTATAAAATTGGTCACAATGGTTCATCTCAAATTTTAGATCAGGTTCGATGTTGGGTCATCCATTTCTTCTCTCATAGGAGTTTTTCTCTCCAAGAACCAGTTTTTGAAAACTGGATCAAGTATGGTCTATTATGCAAATAGTTTGCACATTCAGTGGAATTCAAACTCATACTGTAAGACGCAATCTAAGCAGTGTTAACATTGCTTTAAAATAATCTCATAATGTTTTATATCTTTCAGCTGAAATTGGATCCTCACATTCGACATTGCAAGATAAAGTCTTAAGCCGCGCTGCAATTTACTCGATCCTTGACAAAAATTGTTTGTGTGCTAATAACTGTCTATCCAAAGTGGACTTCAGTCATGTGAGACAGTTGAGACTTAGATATTGGAAGGGATCTACACGTTCTTCAAGAACAGTGATGCTGAATAATTATCTGGAGAAATCATTTAAAATGGGAAGAAAGACAATGATGGTCCTCAATGACAATGTACAAGTGTGTTCAAAGGCATTCCAAAGTATTATGCATATTAATAAAAACACTGTAAGCCGTGCATATAGAAGTTTTAAACAGACTATACGTCAGAGGGCAATGAAAGGAAATACATTAACAGCAATTAACTGGTTTGAGGACTACACTAGTTTCATGGGTGATCGGATGCCCAATTCTTCTGATGTGTTATTGCCATTGAAAATGCAAATGTCATCAATATATTTGCAGTACAAGTCAGACGTTTCGGGGCTCCCAGTTAGCTTGAGCCAGTTTTTCAAGATATGGAAGACATACTTTCCCCATGTGAAAATTAAGCAGGTAGGAATGCAATACTTCATTAATAATATACAAGTTTCTCATAATTGATCAGGTTTACATAATAAAGTACACAAATATATTTGTTTACAAGTAAACATCCTTTATTTATAAGGAGCCTTCCTTTTACTACTCTTGATTCTACAATTTCTGAAAAGGTCTGTAAATAACCTTCTGGAGGTTCTGTTGTTATTTATTGTTATTTAGCAAAGTAACTTATCAGTTAATCAAATACTTGTTTGAACATCAAAGTTAATTTGGAATTAAATTAAGAAAAAAGGAAAAAAGACCGTCTGTGATGATTGCATGATGTCATTGAATCATTTTACCCGCCAAAAGTTGTGAAACTTCTGAGATTACAAACTTTAATCTTGAAAAACATTTTGACATATATACTACTGTAAACCAACAAACTATTTGGTCTTAAAAATTCAACTTGAGGTTTGTATGTATCAGCAAATGTTTTCCAAGTTTGTCGTAAAACATTTACATTTTTCTTTTTTGAAACGGTCACAATAATAATACAGCTATGAATCAGTTATTATGGTTATCAGGACACCCATTGGTGTTTGAGAAAGAGAGAAGACTTCAATTAACATTAATTAACTCAGAAATACAGATTTACAAAATTGGTTATCAGCATGCTAGTAAATTCTGAAATTCATAATTGTTTTATATTTCAGACAAATTCCTTTTCCAAATGTTCCACTTGCACCACCTTAGAGAAAAAGTGGGAGAACACTGCAGACTTACGTGTTAAGGTTCAGTACAGAAAACTAAAAGAGGAGCACTACCAACGCCAGCAGTAAGATTTCTGAATTTTCATATTTTTTTTCATTTGGAATCCCCTTGGGGGTGACCCTGTTTATTTTGATTATGTGCATAATATTATTATATATTGTCAATACATATAAGTTTTAACATAGTATTATAATGATTGTATAATTATAATCATGTAATACATTTTCAATCTGATTTCAATTTTTTGTCCCACTTATCTGTGTGGATGTAACAAAAATAAAACAAAGTAGACGGTTAAGAAAAGTATATACTATTAAAAAAGTTGAAGGGATGGAGGTGGGAGGGGGGAGTAACTTGACTGTAACATCATCACTAGAATCTGGATACTTTGATATGTTCTAAAATAAACGAGAATGTAGAATCACGGCATATAAACCAAATCACTGTATGACTTATTGGAATACTATACAATTCAACTAGTATGCCTTACTGATATTAAAAGCATCAGTGATTTCCAGTCACTGTACGACTTACTGTTCGACTATATATTTAAATGTGTATGCCTTACTGATATCACCGGAAGTTTATTCGTTTATACACTGAGAATGTCATGAGAATTGTTTCCATTTTTGTCTAAAAAAATTATATATATACCTCGTTCTAGGATACCAAAGCTGAACTAAATTTCAAAGTTTTTTTGTTTTTAGGTAATTACTCAGTCTATTCCACATGTTTTGAGTTACTTAAACAAAGTAGGAATTTAACTATGCCCCCACATAACAAAGCTTGTTGGGGTTAATAGGAGAGAGCTTGTCGGTCTGACTATCAGTTGGTCTGTTTTAGTTTCTGGACAATAACAAAGTAAGGAATGGAAATTGTAAAAAAACTTGCCATATAGGTTGGTTGGTATCAAACCTGGGTCTCGGCGGGTGAAGGTCACTGTTTTTAAAAATAGAAATTCAGTTTCTGTTCAATAACTAGTTTAAAAATGAGATATTGATATTGTCAGACTCAAACTCTAGTATTCATGAAAAAGTTGATGAAAAAGTCATGGCTTGACCTAGCCTTGAACACAGGACCTCCTGTTGCATGTGCAGTACTATACTGACTGACCAAGCCACATGGTCACTTTCTTTATTTCTTCACTGTACTCATCATAAAAAATATGCCTTAAAAATATGCCTATTGTAGTATAATTGAATTATTTGCAGGCTTAAGCTATATGATCGGTTCGAAGGGCCTGCCAGGTGCTCGAAAGCTTATAATCGAATTAGAAATAAACATGCTTTAACATTTGATCTTTACTTTTTCTTACAGAATGGAGAGACGTTATTATTATAGCAAAAGGGATAAGAGCAGGAATCAGCCAGACAAGTATATGTCCATGATTGTTGATGGGATGGATCAGTGTAAGTTAAAAGAATAATTTATTTATATTAATTAATTTTACGTTGATTATGAAACAAGTTTTTACAACTTATAATTATCTCTCGCTAGTCGCTACACCTCATTTCTGTACACTTCATTCCTGATGGTATCCTTGCCTTTTTATGCTTAGTGTCTAGCAAGAACATTACTAGTACCATTTTTATTACGTCTTTGGTGTGACACCACTTGAGGTCAAACCCAAAATAAAAAATACTAATAATGTACTAAAGAATGTTAAAGGACATATTAAGTGCTCTTGTGTGGTTGATATGGTTCTATGTGCATATGAGAAAATAGTGATAATGGGTATTTAACTTTTAAATTAAAACATGGACATTTTCTGAAAGACAAAAACCCGCGATTTAATTAATTAATGTATCTATACTGTGTTGTTATGATCCTATAATTAAACACACCTTATCAAGCTTTAAGTGTTTGATTATTGTTCTCTTTGTGTGTGCCATATCTTGTCAATTGTGTATTTGGTTATTATTGTATAAAAAACTAAAACAAACAATATATAAGGTTTCTTTGACACTAGAATGTAAAAATGACGATTGACGACCAATTTATGGTGTTTTTATTTCAGCTAAAACTAACTTACCTCATTTTGCTGGTCGAAGATCCAAGGTAACTTTTCATCTCAATATTTTACTCCCAGATTTAAAGTATATTGGGAATATAAAAATGTGAATAGAGTCATGCGTGAGGGTGGTTAATTTGGTGACTGATTGGTCAGTCATTATGTCCTTCAAATTGTGTCTTTGCTATTTGTCCATAACCATAGTCTGATTACAACAAAAATTGCATGACTCATTAGTACCTAAGCTAGTAAATACAGTCCAAACTCAGTAACTGGAAATCTCTAAAGTCGAATTATTATTTAAGTCCCGTCAAATTTCTTAGCGAAAATCCTCATAATTCGAAAAGGATTTTTGGTCCCGTCAATATAGTTTTAGCGCATTGTTAATCCGGTATGTCCTATTCTCGATTTTTGATAAAATATACAACAATAAATATCACTCGTGTCAAACTGTAAGTTCATAATACGACTGTATGACTGTTGATTGCGTAATCAGAAACAATTGATACCGACATATCAAAGACGCGGTGATATCAAAGTGTGTTGATGTCTAATTTCTTTTCTCGCGCTGCACCAATAATTGCATGTTGTAAACAGGGGATTTCTTTAATCAGCGATTAATGATTGTTTTGTAATTTATGGAAATTGCCTCATGGTTTGTTTATGACACATGTAGCGATTAAATTGCCATCAATTAGTGCATCAAATGAACAACATGTCACCATTAACGACCTTGACTTTCGACGCGGCTAAAATCAATACTGACCGTATCGCGACGGAATTTGGTCGTATTATCGAGTCGAAAGTATGACTTTATGGATTGATCGGGACCAAATTAGTGGTCGCATTACGCAATTTTTTGTTTATTTGTCGATAGGTGTACCTCCACACAACTCTAATTCCTGTTATCTCGAACTAAAATGGTTGAACCCTTGAAGTTTGAGTTACTGAGTTTGGCCTGTAGTCCACACACAACTTCATGCAGTTATTTCTCTTTTTCACTTATTATTTGACTGCACATACTTCTTGGTAACCATTCATTAGTTTTCAAAGAATCGTTACATCACAGTTCCAAAACTAGTTGTGTAGATAAATGACACACAGTAGTGAGGTTAATTTCCAGGGAGTCATTGCACTTTGTTTCAGTAACAAAGGTAACTGTTTAAGGCAATATTAATTATCTTCAGTGATTACTTTTGTTTCTATTTGATTTCTATTTAGTTTTCAACTAAAATGTTAAGGTTAAAGAAAATTGGGATTGTTTAATTTAATAAGGATATTATAAAATCAGATCAATTTAACAGGGACAACTGAAAATTGGCAAGCTAGTTTTATGAAAGTAAGGGGTAGTATGTATTATACTTTCAAATATGTTTTATTTTGGAAATCTAGTCTTATCTGATATTCACCTGTTGCACTGTTATTGTATACCCTTTTGAGTTTTGTATTTCATTTTGCAGAGTATTAATGCAGCTGATCTTCTGAAAACCCATGTTACTGGGGTTATAAACCATGGGCATGGTGGTTTCCATACATATATTGATATCAATGAATACCAACATGACCCTAACCTGACAATCAATGTTCTCATCAAGACCATACACAGAACTGTTATGCACATGGTAAGCATTTCATCTATTAACTGTTGTGAATAATTTTATAACCCATCTGATCATATTCTAAATAATATGAATCTGAAATAGCATTGAAAATGAATGACTAAGTTCTTCAAATGATATGTTATTTGTGTTGATTAAACTCACCTGTTAAATTGTGACAATATGAGCTTTTGAGATCACTGGTCTCCAGCTTGTGTGTGCTGGGGGGGGGGGGGTACTTGTGTTATTGATAGTTGTTTTAAATATGATGTTTTGAGCCAAACTTGCATATTGTCCACTATCAAATCATGCTTTCTTTCTTGAACAAATTGTATCCCAATATTGGTTCAGAGTCAACCCTGAAATAGCTTTTTGGGCCTTGTTTTTCATTGGCCCCATTTTCCTTCAGTCTTCATACATAACTGTTTTCAGAAAGATTGCTTCTATCTATCTTTGGACTTTTCTTTGTCATGTGAAAATTCAAACTACCGGTATGTCACCAACTCCTGAACAGATAGCTTCTATAGAGTTATTAAACCAATTATATTGTTCATAATTTGATCTGCACTATACCCCAATGACCTTTCTGCAGAAGCTACTTAGGCACGCTCCCCATAGCTACGGGAACTCGTTGTTACTAAGCGAGACAAGCTATTTACAAAATCGCGTCAAGGGCACTACATACAGAGTTTTGATCTTGATACAATTGTATTGAAAATATTGCTTTTAAGTACAATTTTTATGAATATTAAAGAAAATATTTACTCAACTGCTAAGGTAATGGATGATTTTCATTATATATTTCAGGGCCATAAACTACCACCTTGTTTGTTTATACAGGCCGATAATTGTTGGCGGGAAAACAAAAATAAATGTGTGTTGGCCTTCCTTGAGCATTTAGTTGCAGAAAACATTTTTAGTGAGGTAAGTTATTGACAATTTAGCATCATAACTGATAAAATCAGGCAAAACTTTCTAATACAACAGGATTCAATTGTATTCAGTCCTCAATTTTCTCTTATTAATATAATAAGAGTCTCATAACTAGGGAGGGAATTCTTCAATTAGGCCAGAATTTTTATTTTTTCGTTTTTTTTTTAAAGGGAGTTTCACTTTATTTCAACAGATTTCTTTTTGGAAATAGGTAGGGTAGGCGAGGGGGGGGGGAATAAAAAAATGTTTGGCATTTATAGTGAATAATTCGAGTTTGTTCTTCTACATCCATGGTTATAAATGCTTGAAAGATTAACCTGCTCCTGAGCAAGGGTTGGAGTAATGATGATGAACAAGTGTCGCAGTATCAAAGCAATATCTCAATGGAATTAGAAAATATTTGAGGTTGTACTTAAAAGAATATGAATTCATAAGTAAATAAGGGACATTATTTTAACAAAATCATTGATAGAGTTACTTCCCCGGGTCACTCTGATGCACAGTTTAAAAACATGTATTTTTTACCCCTTATAAATCGGGATGATTTTGTAATGATTTATTGCCCTTTGTTTAGAATTTTACTTCTTTAGTCTTCATTCACTCTTCAGGGGTGGGGGGCTTATGTTCCTTACAGTGACAGCTCTTGAATTGCACAATTATAGTTAACTTTTTGTACAGTACAGTATCAACAGAATGGCATCAGGTTGCATCCAGGTCTTATGTACATATTTTTTATTTCAACTATGAATACATTATTACACATACCCAGTAAAGCCAAATTCAAAATCTTAATTTTATATTGATTACCCTATTCACCTGCACCGGTAGATAACATCATTGAACAAGTCAGAGCTAAAATTAAAGTTCAGAAAATCACCTAGTTTATATATAGTTTGATGTGCTATGTTTCAGGTAATTGATATTATCATATTAAGCCAACATGTATCTCTTAATTTGTATGCATATTTATTTAAAGGTGCACATATCTTTCCTGATGGTAGGACACACCCACGAAGATGTCGACGCTGCATTCAGCAAAGTTAGCTGCAAACTTAGAAAGACTGATGCAGAGACATTAGAGGAGTTACTAGAGTTGATTCCAAACTCGGAATTAATAGGAACAATGTTCGATGTGAAATCCTGGTTGGAACCTTGCTTGGTCAGCATTACCCACTTAACCCAACCGCTTCACTATCGCTTCATGAAGCGTGACGAGTATGTACAAGTCACCTACAAGGGCAAGTTTGATGACGTCTGGATCAACTTAAATGGGAACTTTTTAAAAAGTGACACGCCACTTTTAGATTACCCAGCTCTCCTACAGCCAGACTATGGGAAAATAGACTTTCCTCGATTCATCAAACTATTAGAAAATGTGGCAGTCTTTTTCAAAGACAATTCTGTACTCCAAAAATGGAAAAACTTCTGTGCTAAAGCAGAAAACGTGGAAGAAATTCATCCAACAGATAGTGAATGGCCATTACTTAGATTTCCCCGCCAGGATGCTTTAGATGTCAGTTTGTCGGGAATTATCAGTGATGGAGTTCAGACACTTATCAACAAGGAAACAAGAGTTCCAGAGGTGAGTTGTGAACATTTGTTTTCAGACTTGTAGTCTAAAACTTAAACCATTAATATATGCTAAGAGCTTTATGACTATCCAATTTCCAATGATCATTTATGATGATTCCAACATAAAAATAGTATTATATTTCAAATTGGGTCTGAAACAGTTTTATGTAATATGCATTTGTAAAATTCCTGCTGGCTGCATTTATTCATTGAACATAAACGAGACTCTCATTTATACAAGTTATAAACCCTTTACTTTATATCTGTAAATTTGGATACATACAGTAAAACTTTGTTATCTCGAGCATCGATATTACAAGCATTCGGTCTATCTCGAACAAATTGTAGTCATTATAGCAGGAACTTAGTCACAAAAGCAGCTGAAAATGAACTTTGGATATTTCGAGCACCTGGTTTATCTCGAGCATTTGGTTTGTCCCGATGAGTCCTTGAGATAATGAAGTTCTACTGTACATCAATCTGATTGTAGACTATTCTGAAGGAGTGCACTGCTGTATAGAGCTTTTGTCGAAGGAAACTAATTAACATTATTTAACGGCTTGATTATCAATACACTAGTTATATGTACTAAGTACACTTGATATATTTGCATCTGAATAGATCACCCCAATTTGTTTGAATTCAAATGTTTATTTCTTGAACTAGTCCACTCTGAAAGTGTGTACTTGGAACATTCTTAGACTTCTTTATCAATTGGTAAATTCTTGTGTATGATTTTTGAGACAGAATTAAAGGTTAATATAATATATGTCATGACTTCACATGTACATCATTACAATTACTAAATTGCTATCAAACTTTTATTTATAAACCAGTTCAAACATAGTTAACATAAATGTATCATAAATATTTCAGGTTGTTGTGCCGAAAAGAAAAAGAAGACAATAAAGTTACATTTTTGGTATGTTGTTTCGTATTCTTGTGTCATATTATATACAAAATTGTACAGCGTTTTGGGATTGTGGCTCTCCTTGGAATAAATAGATAATTAATTTGCGTTATGTGCGTATATTTTTGTGTTATTTCTGTTTGGATTTCAACAAAACTTTGCATGACCCATCAGTACTCAAGCCTAGTTGTGCAAATTGTTGACACACTTTTTAAATGTTTTCACATCCAAACACATAAGGATTTTAACATACAGATTTTGTACATTTGATGAATTTTTTTTTATGTATACAATTTGTTAAATACAGAACTTTTTCAAAAGGTTTTCACGTGAAAACAATATCTATAATGTATGCATTTCATATAATAAAGTACATTTTGTCAAAATGATTAAAATACGTACAATGAAGTAAATTTTGTCATAATGTTTGGAATACATAACATTTTTCCAATTTTTTCTATTATGTATCCATTTTGTATAAAGAAGTACTTTTTGTCAAAATGTTTGCGCGTGCAAACAATTTTTTTCTATAATGTATACGATTTGTAGAATACAGAACTTTACTCAAAATGTTTTCGCTTGCAAACATTTTGTGTCTTATGTATGCATTTTGTATAATCAAGTACATTTTGTCAAAATGTTTGCACGTGCAAACAATTTTGTTTCTTATATGTATTCGATTTGTAAAATACAGGACTGATCTCAAAATGTTTTCGCGCGCAAACATTTTTTTTCTATAATGTATGCATTTTGTATAATCAAGTACATTTTGTCAAAATGTTTGCACGTGCAAACAATTTTGTTTCTTATATGTATTCGATTTGTAAAATACAGGACTTTTCTCAAAATGTTTTCACGCGCAAACATTTTTTTTCTATAATGTATGCATTTTGTATAATCAATTACATTTTGTCAAAATGTTTGCGCGTGCAAACAATTTTGTTTCTTATATGTATTCGATTTGTAAAATACAGGACTTTTCACAAAATGTTTTCGCGCGCAAACATTTTGTTTCTATAAAGTATGCATTTTGTATAATCAAGTACATTTTGTCAAAATGTTTTCGCGCGCAAACATTTTTTTTCTATAATGTATGCATTTTGTATAATCAAGTACATTTTGTCAAAATGTTTGCGCGTGCAAACAATTTTGTTGGTTTTATGTATATAATTTGTAAAATACAGGACTTTTCTCAAAATGTTTTCGCGCGCAAACATTTTTTTTCTGTTATGTATGCATTTTGTATATTCAAGTACATTTTGTCAAAATGTTTGCGCGTGCAAACAATTTTGTTTCTTAAATGTATTCGATTGGTAAAATACAGGACTTTTCTCAAAATGTTTTCGCGCGCAAACATTTTTTTCTATAATGTATGCATTTTGTATAATCAAGTACATTTTGTCAAAATGTTTGCGCGTGCAAACAATTTTGTTGTTTTTATGTATATGATTTGTAAAATACAGGACTTTTCTCAAAATGTTTTCGCGCGCAAACATTTTTTTTCTGTAATGTATGCATTTTGTATATTCAAGTACATTTTGTCAAAATGTTTGCGCGTGCAAACAATTTTGTTTCTTTAATGTATTCGATTGGTAAAATACAGGACTTTTCTCAAAATTTTTTCGCGCGCAAACAATTTTGTTGTTTTTATGTATATGATTTGTAAAATACAGGACTTTTCTCAAAATGTTTTCGCGCGCAAACATTTTTTTCTATAATGTATGCATTTTGTATAATCAAGTACATTTTGTCAAAATGTTTGCGCGTGCAAACAATTTTGTTGTTTTTATGTATATGATTTGTAAAATACAGGACTTTTCTCAAAATGTTTTCGCGTGCAAACATTTTTTTTCTATAATGTATGCATTTTGTATAATCAAGTACATTTTGTCAAAATGTTTTCACGCGCAAACATTTTGTTTCTATAATGTATGCATTTTGTATAATCAAGTACATTTTGTCAAAAATGTTTGCGCGTGCAAACAATTTTGTTTCTTTTATGTATACGATTTGTAAAATACAGGACTTTTCTCAAAATGTTTTCGCACGCAAACATTTTTTTTCTATAATGTATGCATTTTGCATAATCAAGTTAAGTTTGTCAAAATGTTTGCGCGTGCAAACAATTTTGTTTCTTATATGTATACGATTTGTAAAATACAGGACTTTTCACAAAATGTTTTCGCGCGCAAACATTTTGTTTCTATAAAGTATGCATTTTGTATAATCAAGTACATTTTGTTTCTATAATGTATGCATTTTGTATAATCAAGTACATTTTGTCAAAATGTTTGCGCGTGCAAACAATTTTGTTTCTTTAATGTATTCGATTTGTAAAATACAGGACTTTTCTCAAAATGTTTTCGCGCGCAAACATTTTGTTTCTATAAAGTATGCATTTTGTATAATCAAGTACATTTTGTCAAAATGTTTTCGCGCGCAAACATTTTTTTTCTATAATGTATGCATTTTGTATAATCAAGTACATTTTGTCAAAATGTTTGCGCGTGCAAACAATTTTGTTTCTTTAAAGTATTCGATTTGTAAAATACAGGACTTTTCTCAAAATGTTTTCGCGCGCAAACATTTTTTTTCTATAATGTATGCATTTTGTATAATCAAGTACATTTTGTCAAAATGTTTGCGCGTGCAAACAATTTTGTTTCTTTAAAGTATTCGATTTGTAAAATACAGGACTTTTCTCAAAATGTTTTCGCGCGCAAACATTTTTTTTCTATAATGTATGCATTTTGTATAATCAAGTACATTTTGTCAAAATGTTTGCGCGTGCAAACAATTTTGTTTCTTTAAAGTATTCGATTTGTAAAATACAGGACTTTTCTCAAAATGTTTTCGCGCGCAAACATTTTTTTTCTATAATGTATGCATTTTGTATAATCAAGTACATTTTGTCAAAATGTTTGCGCGTGCAAACAATTTTGTTTCTTTAAAGTATTCGATTTGTAAAATACAGGACTTTTCTCAAAATGTTTTCGCGCGCAAACATTTTTTTTCTATAATGTATGCATTTTGTATAATCAAGTACATTTTGTCAAAATGTTTGCGCGTGCAAACAATTTTGTTTCTTTAAAGTATTCGATTTGTAAAATACAGGACTTTTCTCAAAATGTTTTCGCGCGCAAACATTTTTTTTCTATAATGTATGCATTTTGTATAATCAAGTACATTTTGTCAAAATGTTTGCGCGTGCAAACAATTTTGTTTCTTTAAAGTATTCGATTTGTAAAATACAGGACTTTTCTCAAAATGTTTTCGCGCGCAAACATTTTTTTTCTATAATGTATGCATTTTGTATAATCAAGTACATTTTCTCAAAATGTTTTCGCTCGCAAACATTTTGTTTCTATAATGTATGCATTTTGTATAATCAAGTACATTTTGTCAAAATGTTTGCGCGTGCAAACAATTTTGTTTCTTTAATGTATATTCGATTTGTAAAATACAGGACTTTTCTCAAAATGTTTTCGCGCGCAAACATTTTTTTCTATAATGTATGCATTTTGTATAATCAAGTACATTTTGTCAAAATGTTTGCACGTGCAAACAATTTTGTTTCTTTAATGTATTTGATTAGTAAAATACAGGACTTTTCTCAAAATGTTTTCGCGCGCAAACATTTTTTTTCTATAATGTATGCATTTTGTATAATCAAGTACATTTTGTCAAAATGTTTGCGCGTGCAAACATTTTGTTTCTATAATGTATGCATTTTGTATAATCAAGTACATTTTGTCAAAATGTTTGCGCGTGCAAACAATTTTCATTATGTATGTTAAATAGGCAATAAAAGATGAAAAATTGAACCTCTGTTTGTTATTTTTGCCTTTGGAGGGTCACATATGTTAACCTCTTTTTTCTTTTTGTAAAATTTAGGTTAACATTTGTAACCCTAATTTGCTCATTTTGGGTACTAATAGAGGGAATTTGTGCAAATTCCCTTTTTAAAATAATATATACTATGCATGGATTATGTATGTAGACTGGAGTTGGTTACATAATTTAGTTGGAAATTGTAGATTTGCTTGGTGAAGCAGCGTCTCTTTTGGACGCAGGACTTTAAAAGGTTAATCGATTGTTTATCTATTTGGGATAGATTATGTTATATGTAACGATTCAATCTAGCAACCTATACTGTCCAAAACTGACTGCCGACGGTTCACGTATAGCCGACAACGTTCAAGTACAATATCGTTGAATGTTGTTTTACGAAATGAAAATATTATTTTATCTGTTTGAATAATATTATTGTATAAAAGACAAAATATACAAAGCAGGGATGGTCACATTCCTAAATCAGAACTTGACAGATCCAGACAAAAGAAAGAGGAGGAGGTACACATGGGGAGTCACAAAACAATATAGATATGTTATTAGGAACCAAACATGTATTGACATGGGAGCCAAACAGCATCACAACAAATTATAATTAAAATAATATCAATAAGGCATAGGCGGATTTAGGCGGGGTGGAGCCGGTTTACGCCCCCTTAAAATACAGCAAGCTCGTTTAGCTTGAAGCGGAAAAAATCATTTTCCTACCCTTTTGGTATATAATATACGGCGATATATTTAGCAACATCTGATAGATATGTCTTTAGAATCAGCGAGAAAGTGTCATCGGCTTTTACCAGACTCCATGAACAAGGAGCAACCGCACCCTATAACCCCATCAATGAACAAGGAGCAACCGCACCCTATAACCCCATCAATGAACAAGGAGCAACCGCACCCTATAACCCCATCAATGAACAAGGAGCAACCGCACCCTATAACCCCATCAATGAACAAGGAGCAACCGCACCCTATAACCCCATCAATGAACAAGGAGCAACCGCACCCTATAACCCCATCAATGATCAAGGAGCAACCGCACCCTATAACCCCATCAATGAACAAGGAGCAACCGCACCCTATAACCCCATCAATGAACAAGGAGCAACCGCACCCTATAACCCCATCAATGAACAAGGAGCAACCGCACCCTATAACCCCATCAATGAACAAGGAGCAACCGCATCCTATAACCCCATCTACAATTTATGACCCTCCAACCAAAAATCCAGTACCCGCACCTACAGCGGTCTGCATCTTTGGAACTATCAGTTACATTATTGGGGACTTAAACACGTTTGGCGGGTACAAAACCTCACATTCTCTCTGACTAATCTAGACAAAAGTAAGAGAAGGAGGTCCACGCATGAATTGGACACAAAAACAAGAACACTATAATAAGGACATGGGAACTTAATAACACAACATAATAAAGACATATGCAATACAACGGTCTATAGCTTTGAAAACACTTATTGAATATAAATTGACTGAGCTGAAAGAAACCAACGTAGCTAGACTCGACATATATTAAACTACATAAATAAAAAACCTCGCAGAGTAAAAGTGAAACAGGACACTAAATATGACAAGACAACATTACACCAGAAAGAAAAATGTTAATATAATAACATAGAAACCCATATAAAACACTCGAACAAGACACGGATGATCCCCGTCCGTTCAAATACTCAGGTACCAGACAAGTATGGTGGTATTCTCGCATAGTTGATTTACACTGTGATTTACACAGTATACCACAGTCAACCCTTAATAACAAAACCATTAGTCAACTTGTGAATTGGGTCAAAGCTAACCCAAATGCAAAAATTCAATTCTTTATACATGTAACAGATGTTTAAATGCAAATACTGCAAAATAGAATCTTGGACTGAACCCTCAATTTACTCTAATTCGTGATATATCAAACTCCTACAAAATATAGATAAAATATATAGACTTATATGTCTCACACCGGTGATTGACATTCTGTCAAAAAGATGTGTGCAAATACACTACTGTTTAAACAAAGCTTCTTAAGTCATTGAACCTTTTGTAAAATGGAATGGGACGGGACGCGACAGTGTGTATGATTCCTATATATAGCACATATTTCACTTTGTGAAACGGGGTATAAACGGGCACAGCAAAAAATCTTTTCTTTATGGTCATCTTCACATCGAGGTTGCTTCGCTTATTGGTGTATGAGGACGTAACACTCATGCATGTTACAGTATATAAAGTAAACATTAACAAAGGGCTATAATTCTGAAAAAATAGGCACATACATATCTGTCTTTACTTTCAAATACACCAGGAAGTTATTTTCCTCTGAAAGCGTGAAGCGAATCCGCTGATTGGTGAATGTGGAGGTTCGGGACGTACGTACGTACGGAGACAACCAATCATATATGCCACCACCATTTTTTGGGAGTTATAAAAAGGTTATAAAACCACTACTTCATACTAATGTTGCATTGTTTGTTATCATACTGTCATACAAAGTTTTGACATGAATTGTAATTAAAATTTGGGTCACTTATTTTAAAATATAAATACCAGTGAAATGGAAATGTTTTGTTTAAACGTTTGCTAAGTTTCTAAATGCATGTAGTAATACGAGTCGTACGTGTCAAAGCCATTGCAGGTGTTTGGACTTAACAAATAATGTGATTATTGATTGATTAACTCCGTTTGCATACATCCAACCATGGATTGGTAAGTGTAAAAAATGTAAGACACTACTTGTTAAGTCATTCTGTCATTGCGTGTGGAGAACTAACAATTACATTGTAATAAGAACGAATAAAATAGAATATGTTGCTACAGGGAACGCCACATAAATAACACAGTACCTCTCTAAACAGACTACCCGCAAAGCACAATTCATAAAATGTAAGGCATTTGATGAGATTCAGTGGTACATACGTAAGGGAAAATGTGCGCAAGGAATGGCATGGCCGACAAAAAGGGGAGATTGAATGGCATCAACAATAGGCCGAAAGCGGGGAGAAAATAGAACGGACACTACATTATACAAAGTGAAAGACTTGCTAATAATATAACGCCAACATGTAAACGTTACTTTCCAACTTGCCCGTATCGATAACATTCAAACATTCAAGAAATTCAGCACCACAAAAAACCATCACCTCTTTATGTATATAAAACATCGACCGGCTCCCATTCACTTGTACAATGTAATACATCAATCGATATTGATGTCACAAAAAAACAGTATATTCTGTTATAATACACAGATTCATGCTCATGGTCATGCATAGTTGAAGGTTTTCATAACATGAATACAAAATGGAACGTGTGACTCCATTTATTGGAATAAAAAGCACGAACAAACCACTTTCATAAAAAGGCAATGTATATAACTGCTTTATTACAGTCTATATTTGACTTACCGCAGTATTGGTTTATGTAGCAAGTATCTACACGTGATGTATCACCAATACAATACTGTCCATTAAGTGATGGTACTGGGTTGTTACAAGCTCTGGATTGTGAACGTATACCTACTCCACATGTTGTACTACATTTGCTCCAAGAAGACCACATTGACCATCCTCCATCTGTAGTTAAAACAATGCCAATGACTTAATATTTACCAGCTACTTTCAGAGTGTCTTGATCAAAATCAAAATTGTCATATTCGAATTATTGTTTCTTTTATTCGATACCTCTGCTTGATATCACAGTTAAAATGGTCTTTATTAAACCTATACGAAACTAAATATCATGTTAACTGTATCATAACCATTTGACAAATGTACACATGTATATAGCATGTTTGAGTGAATAAAAAGCACCATGTGGCATTTGTAATTTGTTCGCATGAATAAAATAAAGCCGTACCGGCACATGGTCCATTACTACATAGCCTGTCATCCATGTTGAGACCAAAACAATGGTCTCCAAAATATGCCGGTTTCGGGTTTGTGCAGTTCCTTGTACGACGCTGAATGTCTGTGCCACATGAC
This sequence comes from Mactromeris polynyma, assembly GCA_032209605.1. Classification (NCBI taxonomy): domain Eukaryota; kingdom Metazoa; phylum Mollusca; class Bivalvia; order Venerida; family Mactridae; genus Mactromeris; species Mactromeris polynyma. The sequence goes on from JASFXZ010000029.1 coordinate 3,304,308, forward strand.
ATAGAACACGATCCCCAGTTGTTCCATACACTCCAACCGCCATGGACTAAACATCACAAATGTAGTTGAATTAATTATACTGTGTATATGGTTATACCGAATAATGTGTCAATCTAAAGTTAAGTACTATTTTATTCAGGTAATCTTCAACATTTCTAGTCATGTATTACGCAAAGTGAGTTCAAAAAAGTGGAGTAACATTTCTAACAAAAGATCGATAATTCTTAACAACATAGTCATGTAGTCCATACTATGCCATAAATTACGTACCAGGTAGTCTCTGCTCACAATAGTTAATTAACGTTATATTTGTAATAATTTACAAATGGTATGTTATATAAACGAGACAGATACAACCAAAGAAATATGTTTTTAGTTACTATTAAACATATTAAAGTGAGTCAAAAATCAGTGTTATAAATTGACACAAGTACTTACCTGGACACACTGTCGCCGTATAACATGATCGGACATCTTGTTTGTTACCTACACAATCAAGTCCACCATGTTCTGGTTGTGGGTTAGTACAAGACCGAGTACGTGTTTCTGTACCATTATAACACGAAACATCACAATGTGACCATTCTGACCATTTACTCCATTCACCATCCACTGTTTAATAGATACAAATTAATTATATATCTTACCCCCAGGCAGTGCAGACATAATATCTAGACTTGAAAAACAACCTGTGCAACACAGTTTCTATCCTTGTGTTTGAAAGCAACCATTTTCGACAGAAACAACGATAAGTATTTAAGGTTAAATAAATTGGTGCTGTTTTGATACCAGAGACATGTAGACAGACAAGTTGTAGTTAATCATGTTATGCTGTCAGGATTACGCGGAAGTTATTGAAATAAATTGTCAAGAAAGCAATTACAAGCATGAACTGATTCTCTTATTGTTTTGTTAGACAATGTCCACATTAATGCCCAACCAATGAACAGAATGATGAAAAACCGAACTTTCACAAGGTGAACATTTACCAGATTATTTTGCTAGCTGTAAGTAACTAATGTTTTAACTTTTATACACGCATAGTCGAAAATTAGTACTTACCGACATTGCACAAACCACAGAAGTTTGGACAAAAGCCTTTTGCATGCTGTACATCTTTACAGATAGAGAATACACTATTTAGTTTTGCACAATCTACTGTTTCGTCGTCAACACATGCGGTTGCTGAAATACAAACAATAATTACAGCGATGCGTGTTTTGAAATGCTAGATGGAAACAACGATAATGTCGTATATGTTTCATACCGATCAACCCAAAACTGAAAACGGAACATTTACTTTACTAGTCACTCATTGTACTTCGTTCTTGTCCAAATAAATTGCGACAGCAATACGTTTTACTCACGTTTCTGATGACTGCATAGTTGCATGTTACACATATCTGCAGAACAACACTCTATACAGTTGTGAGTCTGTCGTCTGTGCACTTCTCTACCAACAATGCTACTTACACCAGTCATACCAGAACATTGCTACAAGAACACGAAAATGCAAAAATAATTGAAAACGTACTCAAATCATTATATACTGAAAGGATAAAGAAACGCAGGATACCAATAAATGTAGTCCAGCTACAGACGTCACATCTCTATATGCTATCGCTGTACAATATCCTGCTAAACCATTCACAAAAGTATATAGAAGTAAGACACCATCGGTCTTTCCACTGCATTACAACATGTAACTCTTATTTTCGTGAACATATTTATGCTTTGCGAGCAATAAAAAGTGAACGACAGAAAATTGTAGCTTTTTTTTTATTTATTTGTCTTTCCAACACAAGAGTTTAATGGATACGACTTCTTTTGTCAAAAATCAGTGAATCGAGCACCTGTTAAAAACAGAAGATGGGAGAGTTGCTATGGAGGCGGTGCGCACTTATTTATTACCCTAACCAGATCATCTTCGATATTGTCCTATATTCACTTCCCTACCAACAATGTTACTTACACCAGTCGTACTCGAAGATTGTTACAAGAATGTGAAAAAAACATCCCTTATTTTATACCTATGTATGTAAGATGTATGAACTATATTCATGCTGGCATGCTAAATAAGTTAAACGCACTCTATTAATTTCATTTATTATACGTTACGAAATTTGGGGAACAAGAAAAATATTGCATTAGAAGGAGTGCAGTTAAAATTTATTTAGTACATACTCCAACGCAACAGGTCAACACCGAGCTATATAGGTTCTATGGAGCAATTAATACTTCATTTGTTTCATTTAAAAAAATCGTAAGCTGCTATCAAAGATTACCTACCAAACTTGGAAACTAGGCAATAATTACAAGCAACCATAGAACATGTAGTGATCGTGGAACCAAATGAAGAAATGAATTTCGTTATCTTTTCGATTAGCGAACGATAAACATTAACAATACTATTTCACACATGCAAGTGCATATAAGGAAGATTACTTGCTAAAATGTGTCTACCGTAATAGTACAGAAATAAGAGCACAGTAAGTTTCCATAGGTAAATAAGTCACAATTTATCTTCAACGTGCCAAATATATTAGAAAGATAAAAAGGAGTCCAGTGTTTTGTAAAACTCTATTACATTCTAATCATACCTGTAAAGTGCTTAAAGTGATATATACAACAACCTACCGAATTATCAAGACATCCTAAATTTATCATCTCCGTGTCATTTACAATCCGTGTTGATTTGAAACAAGACTGCAATAAACACAATTATATACGTTATCATAACATAAACATATGTATTAACTTAGCGCTAACCGTATGAACACTTATAATTCATAATTCAATAATTAAAGCTTTACATGAAAAATGTCTTCTGTAACCTTACCAATATACAGCTGACGGGTGGATAACGGCTGTACATTAAGTGCCAGGATAGTTAACAATATGATAACAATGTGTACTTTAAAGTAAGACTTACCTGTCTGAGACCACAGTTTGTGGTGTTACCTGTACACACACTGTCATCTGTGACATTGTTACATGTATAGCAGCTAACACATTCTGTAAGAAGTTCAGATGTAAGAATATATTTTTGCAAGCAGTATAAAGGTGTTGGGACACTAACAGTCTTATACAAACACACATAACATGCAATTGATTCAGTCTACGTTATATCATGGACTAAATTCTAAAATGGTTTTTAATTTCACAATTCAAAAATGCCATAACACTTCAACTATATATGCTCTATACTTTTGAAATTCGTAAATAGCATAAAGTAAACCGATGGATAGAAAGTTATCGCATTTTATTACAGATTTTGTATCACTTTATATCTCTGATATAGCGAGGCATATGTGTGCTTGATAGAACTATTATTTGGAAACATATTAGAAAATGTTTGAAAAGAAATCCCTATGAAATGTTCATTTCCTGAATATTAATGTAGAAAAATGAGTGATGTTTAAAACTGGCAAATTTTCTATCAAGGTAAAAGCATGGACACTATTTTAAGTCATTAATATGCCTTCGTATCAAGGGTACATTTCTGATTTCTGAAATGAAAATTAGTTTCCTAATATAACATAGCATATATTCCAGAGACCTTTACATGTCATAATACAATATCAGCGCAATATATTGTAATGGAATTATGCTCACATTACTTTTTGTATTAAATTGTAAATGATTACATCCCATAATACGATATTTGATGTTACGCTATTGCAATAAATACTTGAACATTGTCTGAGAATCCTACGTAATAGACTTTCAGGAACAAACCGATTCAGACTTCAGAAATACATCAGGGATTCAAATCTTCTATTGGTGGTTCACAATGATTACACTAGGAATAAACCACCAGCTTGGTACTGTTTATAAAATACCGATTTCGAAACAATGGTTCCAAAACAAATAAAAACAACCAGTTAGTTGTTGAACAGACTGGGATCGCTGTTAACCATATCAATAATACTTTTAACAGTTAATCATTTGTGTAATAACACTATTACCTGTAGTCTGGATGTTGATAAATATCAACACTGGTATTAAAACTGAAATAAATATAAGTTGTCTTAAATATTTGTAAAGAATTGTTAAAACCAAACGGAATACATAAAATGGTCAAGGTATAATATAAAAATTAGATTGCTTGACTACGAGTATACTAATGAATGTTAAAGAATGTGCATCTGGAAAAAGTATAGTTACTTCTTATATTCTATTTTAGGGTAAATATTTAAATATAAATTGATGATCCTTAATTCAATATTGAATACAATCACATGGGGAAATGAAATAAATTGACTATCAATTCATCAAGAGGAGGTCCACTGAAAGAGAGGTGTATAACAAAAGAATGATTGGACAGCCTGTTTTACTTTATGTAAATGACCTGTCCGCTGTAGTGCAAAATTAACTTCCTCCAAATGCGAATGATTGTGATATCCTAATATCCGTTAAACTAAGTCACATGTTAAAATCGTGTTACCTAATGACTTCAATACAGTTGGAAAATGTTAAACTGAGTCTAGTTTTTTATCTAGATTTTAACTTTGTTAAGATCTCGTGTAATGGTAAGCTTAAGTATAGTGCGTTTGATCAAACGTTATCTTTTAATGATTAGGCATGTTCTGTTGTTAAAAATATCCGGCCTGTGATTATTTTAGATCAAATATATTTGATAAAGGACATGTATATGCACCACTGCACATATACACAAACAAAAAGTTTTATTTGAAAACACCGCCAGACATTGGAGAAGTAAGTGTCATCAATAAACTTACACAAGTTTCAACATTGTTTGAATTCCGTGCATATTTCTTACCGATAGAGAAATCAAAGTAAGAAAGATAAAGTACGTAAACTTACCCAATTTTGTCATTGTGTAGACACCACTGCGACTATGAAGCAACTTCTGTTGGATATATGCGCCTCTACTTATATAGCGAAACATGAACGTATAAGAGGTCATTCCATTGGTAAGATAAGTTCCATTGCGATGAATGCAGGTCAGCAAGTTAGATAGCTCACGTTGTCCATTTGCAATCATACTTGTCGATTTCATGACACAAATACAGTGAAAGGGGAATGTACGAGGAATGTTAAAAATGTATTGTGGTTTGTAATCTTAAAAACTGATCCAAACGTGATTTTTTTCATTTCATAATTTCAAAGTACTCCCCATGATTAGCGTATATGGATTAATTTCCGGAAATCGTCATGGTAGACTACGGAGGTACTGATGAACAGCAGAACCGATAGCTTGTAGCAATCTTTATCTACGACCAGAAATGAAGATTGTTTTAAATTTTGGAAATAGATAGATGTCGCATATTACCAGGCCTTGGGAATAAGAAGGATGTGGTAGTACAGTAACTTTCTGCGACCTCAAAAAATGTTATAATGTGCTTGAGGTGTGCGCTTGAGCATTTTCCTGCAATAGTCGAACATATTTCAAAATGTGACTGGGCGACGTTCCTCGTAGTACTTTTGTAATATTTGTTCAATACAATATCACGGTAGTGACCCTCCAGTCACATTTTGGGAACCTGTTTACATGTAACTATACTGCCGCGCCTTCGCTAGAGAAAAGTGTGGCATACAAAACCTTCTTTGCACTAATATTGCGTTTTGCAATTATTTGCCTTTTGTCATGGGTGGTGGTCCATAGTGTGTTCCTTACCTTTCTGGTTCAAATTAGTGTACCGAGATTTCTGCACATGTGACAAAAATTGTAAAAAGCTTTTTGTCATATATATTTTTGGAACATTTTAGCAACTTTTTGGCAGTTTCGACACGTACCTTTTCTGGTCGTCAGTTAATAGATGGGCAGAACTCTTCCTAAATTTTAAGATTTTTTAAAAATGAAACCGTTGACGGAGAAATACCAACAATGCGTGCGATATCACGCACTGTATATCTAGCATGATTTTGAAGAATTTCTGTTATCTTCAATACATCGCTGTCTTTGGCCGACCTGATTTGGCTGCATTTTCAACAGAGTCATATTTCCTTTTCATCCACGAACCGTCTCATAAGACACATTACCAGAAATAATCTATGAAACAACCGAGCTTACTGTGGACATTTTTTTTCTTCAGCATTGGCTATTCGTTTTCCAACAGAGGTCAACGACGTCATAAATTGAAATGACAAATACTTTACAAACCGGTTATTCATTGGAAACATGTATATACCATTGTGTAGATTGGACAGATGTATTCATCTGTATAAAAATCAACGTAAAATGCTTCGTGGTAATGGCTTGATACCAAATACATTTTGAACATCCTTCGTCTAAACACGAAGCCAACAAAACAAACCAATCCTTAATGTACTTAAATGTTTGTGAACTGACAGATTGAACTGAGTTGAAACAGTCCTTCACAGAGCTTTGATCAATTTGAAATTCATTTACACATGACTTGATGACGATAAATAGAAGTAAGTTGTTATAGAAGTTGACACAATTTAAACTCAATGATGTTAGGTTTTGGAAAGTGTATAATATAAACAGAACTTGATATTCAGCACTACAACTGTATTGGATGCATTTATAAGATGAATTATGTAACAGTGCCGCCTTACAAACTGCAGACCTTTTTTTTGGGTTCCAAATCATATATTTTCTGCACGTCACTTCTAATTTCCACCCACAATACAGGAAGATAATTATTGAATACTGAAAAATAGATGTTTTGCATGCAAGTTAAATTGTGTTTACCCAAAGTGTACGAACAAATTGTGTAAGAATGATGTATTGCGTACAATAATTGATATAAACACTCTTGTCATAAATTAGTACGTTTCTGTTTCTATTAGGCATTCTTATCAGCAAGCAGTGACGTCAAGTGTTCGACTGTACAATTAATCTATATAGAACGAAAGAGAAGAGAAACATTATATTTGTTGAATTTGCGATAATATGCGCTAATGCGATAACGAATTTACAAAACCAATCATGTAGCACTAAGTATTGGCCATTAATTTTGCGATTGTATTTGACGCTGCACTTGAAAGCTTACATTTTTTACTAAAGAGTCTATTTCAGTTTTGGTGCTTGCAAAACATGTTGAAACTCTGTTTAAACCACAAATATAAGACAATGAGAACGCTTATCACACAAAGGTTTATGTCAAGCTCCCGTGTTTCACATTGTATTTATAGGGTATTTGTTTCCTACATACCTTTACGATGGATCGACATTTTACTTCATTTCTACGAGTACTTGTTGCTCTCAGACACGACTTCCTTGACACAATCAGCGTCAATATATTATATGTGGTTTATTACAAAATCTGAATTAAAAAAGATGTGTTAGCGATGATCAACTTGATATACGAATGTAGCAATAATTTGTCAGTAACCTCATGCTGTACTCAAGACATGTATATGTGTACAGATATGATAAACATGTATATGTACGCACAAAAAGTATAGAAACTATGTGCATTATTCATTAAATAGTCTCTATCAAATTTTATTCTTAAATAAATAATAAATATTTCAAATAATACAAGGCAAATTAAACCTGAAGATATTTACAAATGTACCTACAATGTCACTTACATATAGTTCATGATAATAATGACGAGGTATAATCAAAATATACTCGGCAAGGTGGCATACTACATATAGATCAAAGGACTGAGAGTCCTGAAAACCAGCGCGTTGAAACAAAATATATGTGTATAAATAGGTGGTGAATAGTGTACTGTAAAGGAACTGTGAGGCATGAACTAAGAGTGCATTTTCATGGCGTTTTGTGGACAAGTAACGTTCACTAAGACAGAATTTCAAAGGTAGAAAAAGGACGAGTCCAAGCCGTTTTGGACGTGCTTACCTATCTGTCATGGACTTATCAATTATTGTAATTTTGCAGCCATTCTTAGAAGCAAGCATATAAGTTTAACAGCTGTCAATTTCAACATATGTTACGCATTCAGAACTTTTTCTGAAATAATGTGTATTTATTTACAAGTTAACTTCGTGGATCGTAGGTCCATCTGTGTTCAAAAACTTGGTTATAGCCATTTTGGAAAAATATGTGTTATTTTCCAGTGATGTAGGGACATATCTTGCTGATTTTCGAACGGAACCATTATTTTACTTGTATATAGATACATCTTAGTTTTGTTTCAATTGCATCCAAATAATCCAAACCGATGAATCTGGTATGAACATTAATCTGTTAACAATCAGACGACCAATGCACACCACTCTTCATTTTACATGTATAAAGCTCAGACATAATGGTGATTTGATCAAAGAATCTTTCCGAGGTCATTGCCTCCCACTGCTGTTTTTGAAAAGCTATCTGTCGCTTGCAGTGAAACTAAGGAATGCACTAGTTATGGAGACCAGGTAGATCGTGTATAGACTGACAACACCTTTAAATGACCAAAGCTGTTGATTATTAAACCCAACAGTACTTAACCAAACGTTACAGAATCATGCACTGAGCCAACTAAATATAACCACAGGTGAAGTAACCTTGCTGCACTAGTTCTGCTTACAGTTGTGAGTGGTAAATATTTAGATCAATACAATATTGCATTGAGATGCAACCAACTTGTTATCATTTTATTGCAGCATTCCTTGGAAATCTAAACATGTAATATCCACAACTTAAACTGGCATGGCTAGCGCAGTTGGTAACAGATTTGACTATCCATCCGTAGGTCCTGGGTTTGATCCTTGGTCGTACCTACTCTGGTCAGTGGTGATTTTGATATTTCCAAGGTAATTTGCATCATACCACTTATTCAAGTGAGAAAGCTGTCAGTTGCTTGCAGTGAAACTGAGGAAGCACCCGTTATCGAGCCCAGGTAGATCATGTATAGGCTGGCAATGCCTATAATGACCAAACCTGTTGATAAGGTAATAAACCCAACAAAACCCAAACAAAATAAGGCTATTTTTTTACTGCATATCAGCAGTAACAAGATGTTTGTAAAACATTATGCCCCTCTGTGACCTTGACCTTTGACCCCAAAATCAATAGGGTTCCTCTGCTACCCAAGATGAATGCATGGACCAAGTTTGAGTATGATAGGTCAAGGGGTTCTTGAGTTATTAATCGGAGACGGTTTGAGAACAACTGACCCCTGTGACCTTGATCTTTTGAGCCTGTGACCCCAAAATCGAAAGGGTTCCTCTGCTAGCCAAGATGAATGTATGGACCGAGTTTGGATATGATAGGTCAGGGGGTTCTCGAGTTATTGATCGGAAACTAAAAGGTTATGGACAGACCGACCGACATGTGCAAAACAATATGCCCTCTCTACTTCGGAAGGGGCATAAAAAGTTTGAGAGAATTGACAAACATAATGGCTTAAAAACAAGAACATTCGAGTATTCTACCAAGGAAAAGGCAACAAACTTGTGTAACATTTCAAAAAATGTAATAAAAATAACTGAGATCATGAATATAGTAACACATAATACACACTAAACAACAATATCTACATCTACAATATATACCTCCCTTGTTCTTAATCATCAGCCATTGTGATATGCAAAACTGATTAGCCCTTATAGGGGTATTTTTCATATACAAGATAATTGAGAAAATACCATAAGATGTAACAACCTCTTTTTTCAACTTTAAAATACTGAGCCAACTGCCCACATCAGCGTAATGTACAAGTTATTTTTATATCCGATTAGTTAATAATCTTTACAATTATGTTCCCTTTACACTTTAAGGAATTTTGCCTATAGATCAATATCGCTGAAAATTGTATTATGATCAAGGGAGGTAAATATTGTAAATATGGGAACTATCTATTAGTATTACAAATGCTTCTTAAAGTTGTCCAATAAATGATGATGACTAGTAGTACAATATGAAACTATACATATAATAAAGATACAAAGTGTATCTAAAATCTTGACACTGTAAAATATGTTTTGGGGTTTTATGCTATACATTCAATACTTGTAAAGAAATGGATGACATACTTTATGCTGTGTATTTTAAAGAAAATAGCATACTAATGTAAATGTTGTTTATGTATAGAAAGACTTCTTTATAGAGAGCAAGTACCATGTTTAAAGACAAATTGCCTTATTGCACGAGCATATGCGTTTAAAGCACTTAATAAAGGGCTTGGAAAATAGCACAAATCAATTGTGATGAGAACATGATAGGTAAGGGAAACCTACAGTATATACATATGTAATAACACAGCCATTAGTCTTCTTTATAATAATCTACATTAATTGAAGGATACAAAATTTGGTGTGTTCATCAAGTACACACCTAAAAGTTTCCTCTTGCTACACATTATGATTACTTTCAAATTCATAGCCATATGCCACTGGTGGTTAAGTCCTGGCTTACTTTCCACATAAAATCTATAAACATTAGTATTTACCGGTAATGATATAATTGAAAGGATAATATGTTAGCCACGACACATAATTATAGGGTGTACATATGAGAAGCGCCATGACAAACCCAGCCTAGGGACCTTATTATAATTTTTTTACAATTCTAAATGTTAGAGCCTTTAAAAATAAGGAATCAGAAACCTTTTTGCCAATGTTAAGGCATATAAACATGATTATAATGACGACGAAATGTGACGTTTCTGACATCAGTTCACTGATGTCCTTAAACCTAATTTTCACAGTGCGCACCACATATACATAAATATTCAAATCTGTATCGAAAAACATGTAAATATATGTGGGAAAAGTGGCTCCGTCCCCTGGCAGTAATGTGTTTTATGAATACAAATAGTATTAACAATTTTAGTAGAAGATCACCTATTGATCATTCAGGTGAAATTATATCGAAATAGGGCCTGTATTTTTTTGTCAAGTAGACTTTTGAAGTTCCAGCTATAATACATTTATCAAAGGTGGCTTCGCCCCTGGCTGCCATGTTTGTTTATGAATCAAAATACATGTAATTTGTACAATCTTGGTAAAGGGTCACCCCTTCCTAATGAACATCTATGTGAAGTTGTATCAAAATTTGGACCTGTAATTTTGTATTGAAAATTTCCACTTTATACATATAGCAAAAATGGCACAGTTCCCTGGTAGTCATGGTTTTTGATGAATCCGAATTTTTTTTAACAATTTTGGTAGCCAGTCATACAAGTACATTTGTATAAAGGTATATCAAAAATGGGTCACAACATTTCAACAAGAGGATTTTTCGAAGTTTCCACTTAATACATATAGGAAAATAGACTCGACCCCTGGCGGCCAAATTGTTATGACAAATCCAAACCCCTTGTATTTTTGAAGAGTGTCACCCTAGTAACATTTCGCTTAAACTTTGTGGTATTCCACGAAGTGGTTTCAGACGATTTGTTTTTAGATGCAAAACAGGAAGTCAGCAATTGACAGTACATGAACATTTATGAAAAATAAATTTTAAAAAATTGTAAAGAAAAAAAGTATAACACAATATACAGCAAACAGTACATTAGTATATATTACAAAATAAAACTATGGTTGCTCTATACTATTGTATCAAGAAAACCGAAATCTTCCAATCTGTGCAACGATACCTAATTTCCAAATAATTATCTTACAAAATGTAAAGGACAAAAATATTCAGTTAATTTCTACAATAAACAATATGTTTATTCATCTAAGTTCATGACGTCACTACCATTACGTGTAATGACCAGGGAAAGAGGTCCATCTGCTGTCATCATCACAATGTTGACGGGCCCATCGTTGCTGACAGCAGCAGCCAGCACCTGCTTGCACTGCACTGAGATGATGCTGTCATTGTCAATCAGTAGCTCTGTTTCGGCCTCCTCAACAGAAACACCAACAAGTACAACCTTTGTAACAGCAGTTTGTTTATCAGTCTTCAGGCTCTTCTGCAATTAACAAAATGGCAAGGATTATAACCAGCAACATATATTGCTGAAAGAGTAACGTACTGTATTTTGTAACATATATAAGTATGAGCCACATGTAGCAAAATGGGATTTCTGGCAAAATAGTTCTTTTTTCTGGTTTTCACTGTTTCCAAAATTGAGCAATCTCCAACCTTTCCCAAGGTACCGATACCACAACATTTTACAAATTACTTTTCATCGCCTTGATCTGACAAACACATGTTAGTCTGCATTCAAACCAGATAAGATGTGAGTTGAGGTAGATCACACATACATTAGTTAATTGTTATGCATATTAAGTCAGAATAAGTAGGGTAACAAGTGTGTGAAATTTGGTTGAAGCTCCATAAGCAATTTCATCCAAACTCTCCCGACATACTCTGGAAACTAATGGTTTATTGCATTTTTTTAGTAAAAGTTACTTTGAACTTCGATCCATAAAGCTGGATCTTGTGGGCAATACATTTTACATTGATTGTGGACATTTCATATAAACATTATGTTTATATGTCCGTCGTTATATATCATACGTAAAATCATGTAGTCAAAGAACAACAACACCAGATACAAAAAGTCTCTAAGTATCGCAAGCAATATGGTAATCCCCTACCGGCATAAACAGTGAGAATACCATACATAAACGTTCTGTTTTAAAGTTAATATTAATAGGGACAATGTTTATAAGAATTAAAATATGCGATGTACATGCAACGCGCAGTTCATCTAATAAGTTTTAAAGTTCTTAACTCTATTACCGTGACCTCAGACCGTATGTTTGTCTGAAGGCTTGTTTCACTTTCACCCTTATTAACATTGGTCATGACAACAGTTATGGTGACATGGCCTACATTCGACTGAGGTGGCCTTCCTCCATGTTAAGTGCACTGGAAAATAAACCAAATCAACAACAGGTCAGATAACCGACCAATTTACAGCACAGATTTAAAGAATCGCTTTCAGACAATAACTATCTTGATCAATCAATTTTTGTCACGAAAAAATAATGTAATTATAACAGAAAGTCAATAGTTCGAAAGAAACCGGGGCCGAATAAACAAAATAATAAATAGGTCAATAATTATATCGTTGAAACTGCAAGTTTATTACTGTTTAAACATACGAAATAGCTTCCGAAGTATTGAAATAACATCAACAGAACCATTGAATCTATTCTGGAACACCTGTAAGAGGACATTATTTACAACTGGAACACATTTCCTTAACTAAATGTCCACACGTACGTATATATATTATTTAAGGAACTATTGAATCGAGACAAAGTATCCATTTTTCAAGCACTAGTTATATATATACATATAATTATGTAATTGGATTAATTTATTCATTGCTGATCCTTTAATAGAATAAATGAAACTCTATCATCATAACTGGACGTACGCTCCACATACAGCGCTTTGATTTCACTCTATTCGTTCTATTCACACGCTGCTATAATATATAGCGTACAGTGATATGTTGACCTCTTGACCTGAACACGTTAGCCAATGAAACAGTCGCCGTAAACGAAATCTCTATTTTCCGTGATACTTATTTTCATTGGTCAGAACTATGACGTCACTGCGAAAGTAAAAATAGACGGGTATTTTTCCTACAATTGTAGTCAAAAATGGCGTCGCTAACCGAGGAAAATTTCGAGGACCTTGCGAATCATTTTAATTATTCATCAATAAAGCCGTTTCAGAAGGCAGTGTTTAGATCTATCATCGAAGATTGTAAGGATACGTTTGTTTGTGCTAAGACTGGATCAGGGAAATCTTTGTGTTTTCAAGGACTTGTTCATTTATTTCGTGAAGTGTCTTCAAAAAGAAACCCCATTGTGTTGGTTATATCACCGTTAATTTCATTGATGGATTCTCAAGTTACTGACTTGCGAAGGAAAAGAATTTCTGCTACATACATAGGAAAGGATGTGAGTGAGAACAGTGGTATTCGTGCTGGACACTTTAGTTACGTTTATTCGAACCCCGAGAGTCTGACAACTGGTGTGTGGAGGGACTTACTTCTTTCCGCTACTTACAAGGAAAATTTAGTCTGCATTGTCTTTGATGAAGTTCACACTGCTGTATCTTGGTAAGACATTGATACTTGTTAGTAGAATATATTATATAAAGTTTTTTTAATTGTGTTTGCCACCGCATACGTGTGGGTATGTTACATAATCTTGTTGCCTAGTCTGACCTACAATCAAAATAGAACTGAGCTGGTGTAATGGCAAGTAAATCTGAGTTTGGTGTACAAAAATAATGTACAATATCAAGTTGACAATGTCATTGTTGTGTATCACTCTTGAAATGTCTTACCCTATGGCATGGTGGTCAAGGGGACCTGCCGCGACCGAGATTTGAACCCAGACCTCCCTGTTACAGAGGCGCCGGAAGCAACTTGGTATTGGGGCGGCGAAGGGGGTGGGTTTGGGAGGGGGTTACCCCTTCCGTTGAGTGGGGGTACGGGGTCTCCCCGGGATTTTTTTGCTAATTAACAGTACAAAACGACAATAAGTGGCATATTCAGATGAAAACATTTAACTTCTTTGTCACTGCCACGGACCCTATATTATCTAATATAGGGTCCGTGTCACTGCGTATGTTTGTCAGAAATTGTCCAACGTTACATTGGAATGGAATACATACGACATGCAATCATTGTTATAATTGACATTCTTTCTTTTTACCTAAACAAAGCGAAAAGTCTACGTTTATTGACAGCTGGGACATTTATATGATTTTTATACGTTCCTATTTGACAGAGTAGAGTCATTTTAATAGATATGAAATTAAGTTTATCCGGCCACCCCAACCTAATTATGCAATGCGTATAATTTATTAAAGAATCAACAAGACTGCAAAAGGCTAACATAATCTTCCGATTCACAGCCGATTCATCGGTATAAAACACCACTGAGATTAACAATCGGTGTCAATTTGGATATATATATCTATACCACACTGTTTCACACCTAACAGATAAAGATCTAACAAGATTTCACCATCGCCATGGAAACCACTGGCCCCTATTCGCCGTTTTCGCCGCTCCAACTTATAGCAAACATTTTAGCTAGAAAACTAAATTATATGTGGCATATCATTTTTAAATAAAATCTTGCCGTTGCTCGCTGAAATATTGGGGCGGCGACCGCCGCCCCTGCCGCCCCAGCTCCGGCGCCTCTGTGTTACAAGGCAAGTGAACTAACCACTCGGCCGCAGTCGCGGCAAAATACGGGACAAATTGTTACTTAGAAGTCTTGTCATTACAAAGACAAATCTTGGTAAACATGTTTAAAAAAACTTCACACGGTCACATGTGTTTACAGTATGGGTTTGAATCCCACTATAGGTGTAAACTATTTATTTCTCAACAGCACTATTTGTGCCGTGTGGCGTCGAAAAAATGATAACTCATTACTGGTGTAATGCGAAGTAAGTCACATTGATATCGGTTATTTGCGCAACTTTTTTGGGGGTTGTTGCGATGGCCGAGTAGTTAACGCGTCTGTACTTTGCATTGCTAGGTGATGGCACCGTACAGTATGGGTTTGAATCCCACCATAGGTGTAAACTTTCAATATGGTTAATTGCACATAATGGAAGATGTGAATAATACTGTTTTAAACAAATACGAAAGGACGACCCATACAAGCACTCGTTGATTTCACGTTTTTTCAGATGTTTGCAGTATAAGTTATTTGTTTGTGCACCTAATTAGTTAAATTACTTCTCCGATAAACAATCAGTTATCATGCCAATCAGTTATCATGCGACATGTTGTTTATGAATAAAATAAACTGCCTCATTTCTGTTATAAATGTTTTATGAATCGTGAATATATCAAGTCAAATGCACCAAATTTGGATGTAGTACTCTGTACACATATATACACCTAATACAGCCCTCATAATAAAGTTATTGACAAATTGATAAATGTATCCGTTAACTGATGTCTCACAGTCACACGATTGATCGATCTCATCTCTCACATGTTTACCTTGACAATATTTAATTTTCACAGTCCAAAACGTTTCTGCGAAATCAAGATACTGCAAATTAAAAAACTTCAGAAAACGCGAACATTAACTACCGCGCAAAATACCCGCTATACAGTAGTCCATTTTGGCAGCATGGTGAACTGTATACATTATTAATTCATTACCTTCAGTGGTTAAAGTTCCTATAATTTGTTTAAAATTTATGTTCAGTGAAGTGTTTAATGACATAATATTATGACAATCACATGTTGCTAATCAGGTTTGTTTGTATGTATTTTTAGGGGATTGGACAAGAAGAATGAGGATGCCTTCAGACCTGAGTTTGCCAGGGTAGGAGAACTGCGCTCAATGGTTGCTAAGTGTCCAATGTTGGCTTTGACAGCCACTGCCAGCTATTCAGTACGCATCCAAGTTATGCAACTTCTTTCAATGAAAAGTCCCTTGCAGATTGTGGAGTCACCAGACAGGGAAAACATCAAAATATCAGTGTGCAAGACAAGTAAAGAACTAGATGTTTCGTTTAGGTGGCTATTGGACATGTTAAATTTAAAGACAAATAACTGTGAGAAAGTCATTATATATTGCAGGAGAATACAGGACTGCTCAAGCTTATTTATGCTCTTTAAAGATTGTGTTAAAGATGGACGACTTTTTAACATGTTTCATTCGCGAACTGTTGATAAAGTCAAATCAAACATTTTGTCTACTATTCAAGATGAGAGTAGTTTTCTGCGTGTGATTTTTGCGACAAATGCAGTTGGGATGGGGTTAGACTTCTCTTGCAATTGTGTTGTGCATTATGGTCCACCACCTGAGTATGATACATACATACAGCAGATTGGAAGAGTTGGACGTGATGGAACTGCGTCGAAGGCGATACTTCTGTACCATGGTCAACAACTGAGGAAATGCTCCCCTGAGATGTTAAGCATTGTCAAAAGTGTGACTTGTAGACGTGTTGCTCTACGAAGTTTATATGGGGATAAATCTGTGAAATCAGTAAGTGGGTGTAAGTGTTGTGACATTTGTGAACTAGAATGCGCATGTGGGAACTGTGAGGAAAGTCTTATGCCGTGCAACACAACTCTGGGAGATGAGACTTCTCAAATGCATACTATGGAGCGGTTTGTGTCTGATGAAGACAGCAGCAGACTGGAGATAAATTTATTAGCCCTAAAGAATGATCTAGATAGGCAGAGTTTTTCATACAGTAGTATAACTGGACATGGACTTACAACAGCTGTAATTAAGACATTAGTCACCAATTCATCATCTGTTTTTGACATTGATTCTATCCTAGACCAGTTTGGAATATTTCATCAGGAAGTTGCTGCCCAAGTATTGGATGTATTTTCGACAGTGTTTGGTGATACAGACAAGGACTTGGAGTATGAGGAAGATATTGCTCAACATCTGCCATTGTAAGTATGCAAATTACATACATTTATTTAAAAAAAAATTGTTTCCTGTCCCCAGACTACTTAAAGTACTTTGTTAAGTTAGTTTGATTGAAAGGTAGACATTTGACAATTTACAATTATGCTTCCGTTTGCCGTCTTACTAGTATACAAGTAAGATTATTATGCTTGTCATAGAAGAAGTTAAAAAAATTGCTAGCATTTAGATGTAGAAAAGGAAACAATATACTTTTTACTTTTGGCCTCATTGTTTAAAACTGTTATGCCATTTTCTTCGAATTCAATGAATTCAATGCCCCTTTTCTAACTTAGAAATTTTGTGATTATTTTTGAGGGGTTACTGCAAAAACACAATTTATGATTATGATTTACTTATATTAATATAATATACTGTAAAGTCATTTAATTTCGTTGGGACGAAATTTCATGGTTTTTATGAAAAATGTTATTTCGTGGGTACCTAAATATGTGAATTTTGCATTTCCTTTTACATATAATATATATCATGGTTCAATAATAATGTCTGGGATTTAATTTCATGGTTAAGCTAAACCACAAAATCCACAAAATTAAATCCCCCACGAAAATTAATGATTTTGCAGTATATATAATTTAAAATAACATGTACTTCACACTCTATAGATGTTGAATATTTAGGAAAAAAATATTTTACGGTCCAAGTGACCAATTTGTGTTCAAAAACTAAAATGCAAAATAATGACTTTGTGAAAAATGCATCTCATTGGAATATTTCAATTAATTATTAATTGATTACTTTTTAAAATAAATTAATTGTAACCATCCCTTCATTTTTTTTTATTTACGGGTGCATATATAAACTGTTTTAACTGTGTAATTTTACCTTCACAAAGGAAGTTGGGTTGGTATACTGTATTGATATGTTTGAGCTAAGTACTGTCTGTCTGTTAATTGGTTGTTGGTCCGTCAGTGTAAGACTCATCTGTTTGGTTGAAAGATTTTTGTCTATGTTAAATAAAATTTGTGACCTACAGTTGGTGGATTTAGGTCTGTCACTTGTATATAAACACAAATTATGCATAAACATCTTACTGGTTGGTCAAATAGACAATAATTTATCCAAACAACCAACCAACCTGATGATTTGATATATAGTTTGCAGACGATAATTGTAGCCTTGTTTACAAATAAAGATTGGTAATATAAACACTATACGGTCAAGTGATCAGTTGTTTTTAAGTGTAGTATGCATGTATATATGCTACTTAACAAATGGTCACAAGTTCAAACATTTAGCCATATCAGAAATGTGTTAAAGTATCATTTTTGATTTGTAAACAAAGCTAATGTTATCTTCTGTGAACTATACATGTATAACATTGTTATGTATATAAGTGACAAGACCTAAATTCACAAACTGTATAGTTTGCAGACAATAATTCTAGCCTTGTATAAAACAAAAATGGATACATGTAATTAATATAAACACTTAAAAGTTAAAGATCAACTAAAAGGGATGTTTCTAGTGTAATATGAATGTTAATATGCTATATAAACGGGTTATGCACAAGATCACAGTCATTTAGAGATATTGTCCGACAGAAATCAACTGAGACTCTCGCATATTCCGTGACCTCCCTTCGTTAATACAACAAAGTTGAACATAGAAACATACCGAAGCGTTATTAAAACACACACGAAGAGCTTTCCGAAGTTTAATTAATTAGTTTCAGACCAATTCTGTTGATCAATATCAAAAATGTGTTAAAATATCATTTTAATTTTTTATTTGTAAACAAAGCTAGTGTAATCGTCTGCGAACTATACATTATTAATTTTTTGGGGCATGTTACAGGAAAGTGAAGTCTTGTTAGTGTTCAGGGGTACACATATGAACAATACTAATAACAGTTACACAAAAATATAATTTTAAGTTTAATCACTGATGTAAGGCTTGATAACAGGTTTACAGCTCGTTTACAGATCGTTTCCAGTATTAATGCAATAATAATTAATACACAATAAAGAAGTTTAGTAAAAATACTTCTTGCAGGTGATATGCCATTACATGAGCAAGCATAAAATGGCAAATATCATTGCTCTCTTAATTGGGCACATTTTTACATTTCCTTTTGTGCTCGAACTTTATTTTTATTTATCCAGTCATTCAATTCAATGGGATTCACAGATGACAGTAAATCACTGCTAAAATTTGCAAATGATTGATGTTCTCGCCCATTAGTGAAACTAAAAACACTTGCTTCAATCAGTTCACTGGTCACCAAAGCAATATCAGACTCCCTTTTTGCCATTGCACGCTTGCCTCCCTTGGAAGGCTTTTCCACTGCTTGGTCATAGTTAATACAGAGCTCATGTAGATATTTAAGACACTGAACCCATCTTCTACATCCTTCAAATGTGATGTTAGCTCCCATTTTCCTACATTGGTCTTTTATAAGATGTACATTAATTTCTACCAAATTGTCATTGGGTATCAAATGTCCAAGTCCACGACCCATGTTGAATGACATGTTCCATTTATACTCATATGCCTCTTTTTCTGATAAGATTGATGTGTAGTAAGCAAGTACTCTCCACATCCATAATCTGTATTTGATATGATGTCCCTGGTGGAAGTGAAGCATTTCGTACTTGGCGTTTCTAATAAGCCGGTTTCCATCACCCATTTTGTAAGCATCTTCTGTGTCTCTGAACAGAAGGCACACTTTCATGAAAGCTGATGCCATATTAAATTTCCCATCATACACTGAATCTTTGCTGGTAGAATGCTGGGGTGGATTGATATTGACAATTGTACCATGAATATCTTTCAAGTGTCGTTTGAGCCAATGAAATTGTTTGTATGACTTTTTGCAGTCATGGTGTGGACATATGTATTTGCCAGAGCTGTCTAAATTGTTCAAGCTGTCCATTTGAGTTTGCATATATTGCACATCTTCTAGAAGATTTGGTATTTTGTCAGAGCCCTCCATAACATATATTTCAATAATATTTTTGGCTACACTATTAATCCACTCTAACTGGTTTTCTTTGGAAGTCTGGGTTATGTACATTGGTATTTTATTAAGTTGTGGTGTAGAATTTTGATCATTCATTCCAAAGTAGTGACATGCAGCTGCTATGATATGACTGTCTAAGATGTCATCGATAAAATTCTTACATTGTCTGTATGCAGTTGTCATATCGAGCTTTACATCTCGTCTATCTAGGAGGCATTTTAATTGATATAACGTTCCTTGTTCGTTTACACTTGAGGTTGAGTAGAACATTTCAAATATGTACTTCAGGAGATTCATTAGCCTGTGCAATCCCTCTGGTCGGTGAATGAATCCTAAAAGTTTTTCATGATCAGTTTCCCCATTTATCATGTCTATTTGGGCCTGGTAGGCCCGTTCATTTGTAAGTACATCGCCCCCGAACACTTTTCTTTCCATTACATTATGTTTGTCACGGTCGAGAACAGGAATACATTTTTTATGTAAATCTGCCAGAATGTCAATCATATCCTCGCTTTTACTCTCGTTTTTATCATACAGGTCAATCAAAAAGTATTGAGAATTTTGTAAATAATCATTCATATGTGGGTGGTCTATCCAATCTGGTATGAC